>QJNZ01000541.1:0-64484 GCA_004155055.1 Monosporascus sp. CRB-8-3
GAACTTAGAACTAGAATACCTAAAACTATAACTTAAAGAATATAATATAATTGCCTATATAATAATAATAATAATAATAAAAAGTAATTTAAATAACGTAGTACTTATATAATTACTTTAATATTTTAATATATCGGTATTTTTATATATAAAATTAATTAAATTATACGTATATTATATATATATAAATGTTTAAAAACAAACGTATTTAAATAAATTAATATAAAATTAATAAACTTTAATATAACATTTATTTTTATTTCTTTGTATTTATTTTAAAATATATAACGTAATTACTTACTTTTATTATAATTAATTAATATATAAAGTATTATAAATTTAATATATAACTAATTAATTTATTTATTTAATTTTAAAAAGTTATATACGTAAACTTATATAACTTATTTTTAGGTTAAAAGTTAAAATAAATGCAGAAATAAATAAAATTAAAAAAAAAGCGGGAGTAAGTCCCGAAAAAAAAACTTACGAAAATAAGTTAAAATAGAAAAAGGTTTACGAGGATGAGCTATATAAGAATAAAACAAAAAGAGAAAAAGTAGAAAAAGGCTTACGGGAATAAGCTATAGAAGGATAAAATAAAAATAAGAAAAGTAAAAATAAGCTTACGGGGATAATTTATATGAGGATAAAACAAAAACAAGAAAAGTAGTAATTAGCTTACGGAAATAAGCTAAAATAGGAAAAGGTTTATAGGGATAAGCTATATAAGTATAAAACAAAAACAACAAAAGTAGTAATAAGCTTACGGGTATAAGTTATATAAGGATAAAATAAAAATAAGAAAAGTAAAAATAAGCTTGCGGAAATAAGCTAAAATAGGAAGAGGCTTATAGGGATGAACCATATAAAAATAAAACAAAAATAAAAAAAGTAGGAATAAGCTTACGGGGATAAGTTATATAAGGATAAAATAAAAATAAGAAAAGTAAAAATAAGTTTACGGAAATAAGCTAAAATAGGAAGAGGCTTACGGGGATAAGCTATATAAGGATAAAATAAAAACAGAAAAAGTAAAAATAAGCTTACGTAATTAAATTAAAATAAAAATAAAGTAAAACCCGGAAAAGGTTAATAAAAAGTAAGATTACTACCTTAACGAAAACGAATTAAAGCAAAATAAATTAACAGAAATAAGGTTTTTTAAAAAAAATTAAACGTATTATAATTAATATTAAAGAACTTAAAAAAAAGTATATTAATTTTCGATATTTTAAAATACTAGGTTTTAAACTTATTAGTTATTATTCCTTATGAAATTTTAATTATAAGTTAACTCCGTTTATCGCTTTTACATAATATTAACTCCGTTTAATATAGTTTTTTAATATGGCTTTACCAAATTTTTCGATTAACGTACCTAATTATCGAGGTATTTAAAACATTATATAAAAGTTAAAAATAATAAACTTAAAAAATAACAAGAACGAAAGCCGTATTAATACGATCGATTGTAATTGCGATTAATATATGCCCGTCCTTAATTTCGAAAATTATTATTTGTATGTTTAGCCGGTTTGTAAAAGACAAGATATTTATTTACCTTACGTATATATCCAAAGTAATAAACTTGTTTAGCAAATTATTAGATATGATAAAAGCGCTTTTTTTGTTATATATATAAAGCAGCTTTACGAATAATAATTAAATTTATTAAGTAGGACGATTTTTTTACCGATTGTTAAGTTTATAAACCTTTGTATAATAAACGCATTTAAAGCAGTTAACGAACTTATTTTTAATAATTTGCATCTGTTTTTTAAACTTATATACGTAAAATTAGCTTGGGTAATAGTTTTATTAAAAGATATAATAATTACCGAATGCAGAAGTAAGCCGTAAGATAGCCTTCGTTATATAGTTATTATTACCAATATATATTTTAGCGTTTAATTATCGTTATATCGGATAGAAAATAGTTCGGAATATTTAAGGAAAATATTAAATAAGCGAATAAATACTATTAATTATTAAAACGATATTGGAAGGATTTCCCCCCTCTTATTTTTAACGTATTTAAATAAAGCGGAAGGTATCGTATACGTACGTTTTTTATAAACTTTTAACTATAGCGTTACCTTATTTATTTATATTTAGATTAAATTATTCGATACGACGAAAAACCTTAAAGGTTTTTAACGTTAATATATTAAGGCTTTTATTTGTTGAATTAATTCGTGCTTTATTTTATTTCGGAGAACTTACGCAGTAAATAATTACATCTAATATAACTTACGATATATATTATATTAAAAATGTAATATTAGAAATAAAGTAAGTTATTTTATTTAATACTTAACGGTAAGTGATAAGTAAAGGTTAAAATCCGATAATATTAAATAAAGTTATTTTAAATAGTTATTTATTAATAATAATTTATTAAATTATACTTTTAAAATGGAATAATTTATACGTATATAATTCGATATAAAAATTTAAAGTTATTTAATTTATATACGTTTAAACGTGCAAGTTTCTTTTGTTACTAAGGTAAAAGATTTTATGCTTAATAACGTTATATTTAACGAAGTTAACGTTAGTTGTATTAAGTATCCCGAAATTAAGCCCCGGATTTATAAAGATAATATTTAATATTAAAACTCGGTAGTAGAAATAATTTTAGCGTATTTAAGAAAGGAGGATATTTAAAGGGAGCTAGCGTAATTATATTGTATTAGTTATTTATTTATATTTATTCCCTTTAATATATCGCTTTTGTTCGCGTTATTCGTTCGAATTTATTTGTAAAAAAACGTAGGTTACTAAGTTAAGTTTTTTCCGACCTTTTTTTATTAAGCGAATTAATTACTTTTAGTTTCCGGATTTTCTTTGTAGCCTTTATAGTTATAAACTGCGTATATAACCAGATTTTTATATTTTTTCGGAGCAAATCTTTTTTACGGAGGTATTTAATAATTTTTTGCTTATAAGGTAATTTGTTGAAGTTTGACGTTATTACGATTGTAATATCGTTAAATTTAATATGTTACCTTTTAGCGTTAACTTTAATAGGGATATTTTGAAAATTTAGTAATGCGAAATTACGATTTATTAAGAATCCGTTAACGTATTCGTAAATTATAACGTTGTTTCATATAAAATTATTTAACGTAATATCGGATATTATGATATCGTTTGTTATTATTGTTCGTAATTTAAAGCGGGAGTTTATATTTTTATTCCGGAATTACTTAATAAGGCCGATAATTGCTTTTAGAGCAGTTTCGAAATAATTTTATTTATTTATAAATAATTAAAGAAATATTAAAATAAATAATTTAAGGGCCGAAAAACTTAAACGGCGTTAATAAATAAAGCTAAATATATATCTGGAAAAGATTGGGAAAAAATAGAAAAATAAACATTTAATCTTTTTAAATTTTATTTACAAATCGAATGGGCGGTTAATATTACAGAATAAATCGGCGGGCCGTTATAATATTTTTCGATTTTAATTAAATAGTTAAATTTATTCGATATCGGAAAAAATATATATATTAACGACGATTAAAAATTTAAAGGTATTATTTGTATAATTTAATAACTTTTAACCCTATAATTCCCGTTTTTAAAACCTTTAAGTTTTAATTTTTGGAAACGTTTTGTAAACGTATTTAATTAGCTGTTTGTAGATGTAAAAATATAATTAATTTACGGAGCCGCTTATAAACGTTCGATTCTTATCGGTTAATTGTTTAATTTATATTTCCGCAGTAATTAAATTAATATAAGTTTGAGATAGTTTATTATATATTAATATTTACGTATTTTGCTAAGCTTTATAGCATATATTTGATTGTATAAATAATAACTTTATAATATTATAAAGCTATATTTTGTAATTAAAAAATATCCGTAATAAAAAAAAAGTTTATTCCGTATTAGGGTTTATAATTTTAAAATCGATATTATTTTGGATTAAAGAAATTAATACGTTTTTGCTTTATTTAAAGGAAGCCGGGTTTTTAGGATTAAATATACCTAATATTTAAACTTTAATAAGGTTTATTAAACTTAGGTAACGGTAATATATTTCGAATTTAATATTAACCCGTGTTATAATTAACCAAATTAGCCGCCGATTTAAAGTTATTAAATAAATCGACTATTTTCGCGGTTATCCGAAAGCCTTTATTTTTTATAGTTTTTTAATTAAATAAGTTATTATTAAGAAATTATTTAAATAAATATTTCCTAATTTGGAATTTCTAAAAGTTATCGAATATTAAGTAAAATATATTTAATTAAGTAATTATTCTTAATTATAATTTATAATATCCCCTATTAAATATGTTCAGGTTAGAATAAGGTTTAATTTTATATTAAATATACGTAAATAATAATTTCCCGTTTTTTTTTCCCGGCCTATAAAAATATTATAGCTAAAGAATATTTTCCTTTATTTTAACCGGGGTTAAAAAATAATATAACTTATTTTACCGTCTTGTTATAATATTACATAATAAAAATTTATCGTTTATTTATTATTAATATTATTACGTTTTAAAATAAGCTGTAACGGAATAAATGTAAATTTAATACGGTATAAAACGACGTAGTAAAGTAAATAATTTTTTATATAAAGTATTAATAAAGCGAAGTATTTTGTCGACGTTCAGAAGTTTACCGCGTAATTATTTTTTAAGTAATTGTTATTTTTATTTATTAAAATTAAGGGTTAGTAGATTTATTATAACGTAATTTTATCGGATCCGTATTAATTATTTAACGGCCGATAGTTTATATATAATTTATTGTTATATTATATTTATTATTAAATTATAAATATAGGATATAAAAAATTTATTACGGTTTTATAGTAATTTTGGGAAAATAAAAATAAAAATTAAAGCTAATTATAAATTATTTATTTTAACGAATAGATTTATAATAATTAATATTTTTTTTTTAATTTTTTTAACTGACGTAATTAAGTAAGAAATTTTTCCGTTAATAGTAATTATTAAAGTTTCCGGTTAATAACTGTATTTTTTCGTATATAAGGTTCGGGGATATTTGTAGGAATTTTTTTAAGTTCCGGGTTTTCGCTTTGGGAATTATAAAGAAGCGGCGGAGGTAAACGGAAATCGGCGACATCTAGGAGCTTAAGTTATGTTTATCGGATAGGTTTTTAGCTGTACCGAATTATCCTTTTTTATTCCGCGGTAGGCGTAAAAGTATTAACCGACGTATTGTTAAAGTTTTTATCGTAGTTGCGGCGTTTGTTATAAGCGTTAGTTTCGAAAGGTATAGTATTGATGATAACCCCGTAACTTTTACCGGTAAAAATAAGTGTAATTCTGTATTACGCCCGGTTATAAATGTAAAACTTTAATATAATTTACGGAAAGTTCGAATTGGGCCCGAAATATAACAAAGTATTAAAAATTATGCGTTACGTAGTATTATTTATATTTTCGACCGATTTTATTTTTCCGGTTAGTATCCGGTTGAAGGAATATTATTTAAATACCGTGTTTTCGGTATTTATAAGGGTTTCGAATGTTAATAAAAGGTAGTCGACGTATCGAAAAAAGATAAAGATATTTAGAATTAGCTTGTTGTTATTATTTAAAACTTGGCAGATAATAAACATATTAAGGGTTTATTGGTAAAGTAAGTATTTAGGTTATAAAATTATTAGAAAAATGTTATTTTCCTGTTAAATTATCGCTTAATTTAAATAATCGAAATATATTATATAAATGCTTAAATAAATTAAATAATAAATTTTACTAATTGTAATTAATAATAAAATATATGCGATTAAGTTGTTTTATACGTAAATATTAAAAGATTAAATCCCGTTACGTTTTATTTAACAATTTTGTACGAAAATAGCTGCCTGGTTTAATTTGGATAATAACAAAATCCTCTTTATATTTTGGTTATTTGTTAAATTTTTTTTTTTTTTTGGATTACGAGTTAAAGTATATTACAATTATGTTTTATTATTTAATCTCCGATAAAAATAAGTCCGTTACGCCGACGAAAACGTAGGAGTTAAAATCGTTCGATCTTTTTAAGTTGCGTATATAATTGCTGATGTATATAGGTTGTAATTGTATAACGATTGTGAATATTATTAATAAAGTTTTTTTCGATAATTTCGTAACCGGCATTTGTAATAAAAAATGTTTTGTTAGGCCGAGTTAATATAAACGCTATTCCGTTAACTTTAGCTGGCCCGCGTATTTAAACGGGAAGATTATTATGCTTATAAGCGCCGAGGTAGCCGAAAGTTTGCCCGTAATTTTCTGGATAATCGAAAAGATATTTAATTATACGTTATATATTTCGAGTTTTATAGTTAACGCGTATGCCGTCGAATATCCGTATAACGTTACGTTCCTTAATTATTTGGAATATTCGTACGTTAATTATAAGTTCGACTCGAATCGCAGTTACGTCCGATGATATAACGGGAAAAGGATTTTTTTCTAGGGTCTGTCGGAGGTTAACGAATACGGTAAATTTAAATTTTCTTAATTTGCCGGTAATATTTATAATTAAAAATTATAAAAAATTTTAGCGGTTCCGGTTACCGGTATTATTATACGTAATTTGCGTCCGAACGTTAAAAATATATTTATTATAGCGGGATAATTTTATATATTTAAATTCGAATCTTTTTTAAAGGTTTAAAAATATTTCCCGGTATTATTAATTATTAACTATATTTTTATATTTACAACCTTATATTATTATTATGCCTTTTTTATAGTTTACTAAATTACGGTAAAAATAAATATATATTATTCCAATTATATTTTAAAAGATTATATAATTATAATTAAATAAATTAAATGTTAACCTATGCATTTCCCTTATTTAAAAAAGAAACTATCAAAAACGGAAAATAATTAACGCCTAAAAAATTTAAGGATTATTTAAGTTTTTATCTTTATTTAAGCAAAGTATATAGCTAGTAAAAAGCGTATTTATTTTCTGGCCATTGTTCTATTGCCTTATACGGTATAATTTAAATAATGTTTCTTTATATAAACGATGTTAATAATAAACGTTAAAACGATAACGCTCCGTTTCGTTATAGTAATGGTAGGTTTTTATTATAATCGTAAGCCTTTATTACCAACAGACATTTATAAACGTTAAAGGCGTTATTTAACTTAGGTTCGTAAACATTATAAACAATACGTTTGAATTTAGCGGTATAGCTGGGATAGGTAGTTGCTACGGGGTATTCGGTATATTTAAATAAGTAAAAAATGGACTCCGTAATTTTAGAACTTTAGTTAGGAAGTTTTCCGAGAAAGATTTTAGTGCGCCTTATAGGCCGATACCGTTTGGAGCTTAAAGATGAACTATACGGAACCAGAAGCTTAGCTTTTTTTTCCCTGGAAAAAGCGTAAATTTAAATAAGATTATTTTTTCTTAGTTTATTAGTAATATAAATAGCCTTAACGACTAAAAAACGTAATATTTTTAGTATTTGCGGTTTAAGTAAATAAATAATCCAACTTGGCGTTTTGCGTATTTTCACCTTATATCTCGGTTATCCTTAACTTTAAAATAAATTAGATTAAGTTAAAAAAAACTTAAATAAATATATTAATAGCGGTATTTATACGCAGCCGGCATTAAACGGCATATTTTAATTAAATTATGAAAACTTTATTTTTACAATTCGGTTTTTTAGTAATTATAATTTTCGTTTTTACCTGGTATAAATTAATTAGTTTGTAAAATGTCGGCATTTATTAAAAGTTTACTTAATAAAACCAATAACCTTTTAATTTATAAATATTATAAATATAAATAATTTTATTTTTTAATTATATATTCGGAATTACGCAATAATTAAAATTGTTTTACTAGTATTTTATAATATACTTATTCCATTAATAAGTTTTAAAAATTATTATTATATAAATCTTTACATAAAACTAAAATACTTAAATATTATATCCCTTACGGATATAATATCGATTAAGGTATTTACCTTTACGAATTTTACGGTTATTTATGCCGTAATTAACATTTTACGCCTATAACCGCTATTATAACTACCGCTACTGCTACCGCACCTTATAATATTACTTATAGGACAACTACGGCAAATAGCGAAAACAAAGGGCTGCCTATCCTTATAACTATGTTATCGGGATTTTAATTAGACTTATTGCTACATAACTATTCCGTCGGAAAAAACCTTACTTAGGCGGCAAAAAGGACGCTAGAACTTACGCCGGTAAAGCGCCAATTTCTAATATAAAGAAATTAAAATCCGGGTATTTCGAGGATAAAGAACCGGAAAGACTTAAGGAGCTATAAATAAATACGTAAGTGTTATCCCCTCACCTTCCGTTACTAACCCTCCGTAACGAATCTTATATTACTAACTGGGCATATCTTAATCCTTCGCAAAAAGCTTAAAGAAATTATTTAGGATTACAAAAAAAAAAAATTCGCTACTACTATTAATAGTTATTTGGAAATAATAAATCCATTAATTATATCCCTAGTTTTCCAACTTTATATCGTTAAAGGGACCTCATTAAATACCTGTTTTTTTATATATATTAAGCGAAAGTAAAAATCCGGCTAACTAACGTTAATAACAGCAGCACAAAAAGATTTTCGCTTATTTAGTTATTTATAAATTAAAATATTACTTAGCTTTATATTTAAGTTTTCGTACTGGCTGCCAGGTATAGAATTAGATATTTATATTCCGATAGCAAAGATTATTCGAACGTATTATAACTTATAAATCGGGGTTTATGTTAAGGGTTAAACGAAGAAATATACCTTTAATACGAATTTTCTAATTCGGGGATATTAAACTTATAGTCGATATATAAAACTTATTTAATTACGATAAATTATTTTATTAAAAAGCGAAAGGCCCGTAATTTTTAAAGGAAAGTATCTTATTTTTATTTCGGAGTTATTTTATTTATCGTACTTATAATTTACTACGTTAAACTTTGGAATGCTTATTTTATGCCTAGTTAAATTGAATACGTGTTACGTTAAGGAAATTTGAAAATTTATTTTTTTAAAGTTTTTAAAAGGTTAGCCTTAACGGACTAACTTTTTAATAGGTTTTTTTCTTAACCTTAGTTAAAATGAGTTGCTTATTGTCTTGGTTTGCTTACATAGTATATAATAATGTTTTTACTTTTTTAAATTTTAAAGTTCCTTTTTTAAACTGTAAAGTTCCGCCTATAAAATATCGTAAGTAAGTTTTTATATAACGGTGGAAGTCCGTATTTATTAAAGGTTTCTTTTTGTTAGGCTGTAAAATTCGTATTTTTGGAAGTAAAGATTAGCAAATTGTACCTGGTATATGTTTCGTTTATCTAGGGGACGTATTTTCCGTATAATGCTGCATTTTTTTTATTTCTTTTTTAAGTCGTATAGCTGTATATTTTTGCGAAAATTCTAAATATATATAAATATTTATTTTTGTTAAAAATAAAAATAATATCGAATAGTTAATTGTTATATAAATACTTATTTAATAGAGAAACGTTATTACGTTACGGAAAGCTGGATTTATATAACGCTACGAGTATTCCCCAGGAAATAAAAATACGGTATCCGCGTTTCTAGTAGGCGATATATTAATTTTCGTAATTAATACGGTTACGATATCGTATTATCGTCGTACGTTAGGCCTAGGTATTGTTATAGAACTTACCTATATATTGCTTTATTTTGTTCCGTTAGACAAAATAATAACCGTTTTCTAGTAATTACCTTAACGAGTTACAGAATGGGAAAAAAGTAGCGCTATTTTATTTTAAACTTTCGTTGTTATTATTATCTTTTTTGTTACCGTTAAGTAAGTTCGTAAGCTTTAATAAGCTAATACTTGTTTTAGTGTTATTATTTTTAGGTTTATAAATTTTTACGAAATGTTTTTTTTATTATTTTTCCCTATTTTTATTATTTTAAAAAATTTTTTTAATACGTTTTTATATTTTACGATTTACTTTTTGAAACTGCCGGTACGGTTTAGCAATAACGGTATTGCCAGTAATAAAAGAATATTTATTTATATATAACTTTTTTATTAGTTATTAAGAAAATAAAATAATTACCAGTTATATTTAATATATAAAAAGCTATATTTAATAAATTTATTCGTATTCGTTGTTTAATTATAACGGAATTACCCGGAGGATTAGGTTAAAATATATATATTTCCTAAGTAACGAAAATTTATGGCGTATAAATTACGTAGTAATATCGGCATTATATTTCGTAATTTTTAAATTTCTATGAAATTTTTCCTTTATTTTCTGTCGATTTAAGTCGACCTGTTTTTTTTATTTTAAGGCGGTATTTATTTAAACCCCGAATTTTGGCGATTGCTTTTTAAGTATCGTAATCTATTTTTTATACGATTTTCGGTGTTATCGATTATATGGTATTATAACAACTGGGAATATCGGAGATAATATAATAAATACGATCCGTTATTTAAATACTTAATACGTTTAGGTAATAATATATTTTTTTGTAAAGACGGCGGATATAGTAAACGGTTATAGAAATTCGATTATAATATTTTTAATAGTACCGTATAATAAAAGGAATTTCTTATTTTATTAAGTACGGTTAATATGGTTTTATATAATTACTGTAATATCGTAAAAATTTTCGTAAGTTTATATAAATTATTATAATTCACGGGTTAAAATTATTAATAATTACTTTTTGCGGGTTTATATAATCGGGTTATAAAAACTTAAATTTTTTTATTTTTTTTATTTTAAAATATTTTTTTTTTAGAAAAATCAAAAAATATACGTAAAAACAATATAAGGATATAGTTTTTAAGAGGTTACGGTTTGTAATTAACCAGCCGCCGACTAACCTATTTAATATAAATAATTATCTGGTAGTTATTAAAAATTGCTAGATAGAAATAACTTAATATATTTATTTTTTAAAATCCGTTTTAAAATTAGTTAGGAATTATTTTAGCTTATAGTTACTTTTTATATTATAAAGAAATACGTAATATATATTTTACAAACTTATTTAATTAATTTCCTTAATTTTTTAAGAGTATTTTAATTTTTAATATTATATATTATAAATAAAATTAGTTATTAAATTATTATTATTAATATTATTTTGTTTATAAAATATTAATATTTTTCTTTTATTTAAATTATATTTTTAAACCGGATACTAGGTTATAATTTTATATTTTTAAAAAAAATATTATAAAACTATTAAGCGATATAATTAGTAAGTTTATATAAGTTATAAAAATAAGGTTTAATTAATTACTTACTTAATTAAATTATACGAATTATATTAATAGCTATATATTATTATATGTAATAAGGTTTAAATTTATTTAAGTTTATATTAAAAAATATAAAATAATATTATTAATTAATGTAAAACTAATATAAGGCCTTTTAATTAATTAAATTATATTTATATATTAGTAATTATTTAAATTTTAAGATAAATATGAACAACTTTATATAAAATAGTAAATATTTTTATATTATTCGTTTAATATTATTTAGTTAATTAATATTAAAAACGAAGATTTATTAGTTAATAACTTATATACTATATATCGTTACGCCTTTTAATAATTAGTTTTAATTGTTGTTACGTAGGAAGTTTGTAAATTTTTTTCTAATTGTTAAAGGATAAACTTTTCCTTAATTACTATAGTTAACCTAGGATTTTCGTAATTTTAAAGGGTTATATTAATTATTTCCTCTAAAGGGAGCGGGAAAAGAGAGTTATTATTAAAGTTATATTTGTAATGTTGATTGTTACGACGGATTAAAATATAAATGTCGTAGTTGTAACGTAACCGTATTTTATCGCATTTCGTTATAAGATTTTTAATAATTTTGGAAAAATTTTTATTCGATTTATCCCGTATTTTGCGTTGGTTTATTATTAGATCGTATAATAATACTTTAAAAAGCGTAGTTTATAAATTTTAATAGAAGCAGTTAAGTTATATCGGAATAAAACTTAATGTTTTAATTTTATATAAAAGATAAATATAGATTAAATTAATAAAAAATAAAATATAAATAAAAAATAAAGTAAATTAAAATAAAAAAAATCTAGGTTTTTAAATCCATTAAGTATAGGAAAAGATATTGTTTTTAAGTTTAAAAATATAAACAGTTTGAGTATTAATATTGTAATTAAAGCTTAGAAATTATTAAGAAAGTAAATACGTAGCGTAATAGCTTATTAAGATAATAATTCCAGATAAAAATAATAATTAACGTTTTATTTTTTAAGTATTCGATTGAATTATAATGTCTTAAATATTATTTGTAAATTAAATTATTGTTAATTGGGTTATTCTTAGGGAAAGTAACGGGTGTTCGGATTATAAAAACGAAGTTTTTGCAATTTAAGAAGTTGAAAGTTCGTACGCGGGTGCGATAGCAGTTGTTAGCGGTTTCCCCTGTTTAGCCGTTTTCGTTTGTATTAATCCGAAAATATTTTAACGTTTTTTAATTTCCGATTTTAGATATATAATAGACTTTTTATATTATATACCAGTACGTAAAATCGTATTAATTTACCTTATGTAATATTAGTTTTATGTAAATATGGGAAAGCTTATTAAAAAATAGCTAACGCGATTAATTATTTTAACTGTAACGTTTTGTAAATATAGGATCGTAGGATAAGGGGGTATTTCTAACGAGAAAATTAGACTATATTGCAGTATTTATATAAGCGTTTATCTGGCTTAAAATATTCTTGGACTTTTTTACAAAATTTTTAAACCCGGCGGTTAAGCTTGTCCCGATATTACAGATAATAAATTTCCTTTAGATTTTCGTTATTTTCGCCTTAAAATAACCGCTAAAAGGGATTTTTTAATTAAGAATTTATAAAAGTTTCGAATTTTATATCGTAATATTTGTTATTACTGCTTGTTTTGTTTTATTTATTTATTAAGTTACGAACCTAGTTATTTATTATTTTATAAGTACCAGTTTTTACGCTTTGATATATAGTAAAAGCAAGGTATGTATTTCCTTTTTTTTTATTATACAAGGTAGTATTAAATGATAATAAATTATTTATTTGTAACTATAGGTAATTTGAAAGTTAAAGTAATAGTTAAATAAAGAAAATATTAAGTAGTTGTAAAGTAATTTAATTTTTGAAATCTGATTAAATTGTAACGATTAATATAACGCCTAGTAATCCCCCTAATCTCCTTTATAAATGCTTTATTACCGTATGCTATTTATTATTAGTATAAGCTATTATAAATTTTTTGGGGTATTTATTAATTACGATAATCTAATTAAGGCTACGTTTAAATTAATTTCTTATAGCTTTGGAAATTTAGCTTAGGTAATTATTATCGAATATATATTATCTTTTACGGAAGCGGAGCCTTAATTTTTTAATTCCTTTAAAATAACAAAATTATGTTTGAAATTTACGGTAATACTTTAGCGATTCGAAATAATTTATTACGCAGTTTTTTTAATTTACGTAATTAAGTTTTTAGTATAAGTTTATTTTCCGTATTTTATCGTTATAAAGTTAAAAGGCCTTTTTGTAATAATAGTAGATAGACCTTCCAGTTTCCCCGGTAGCGTTTATACTTACGTTTATCTTGGTCCGGGCGTTATAAGTTTTTTTTTTTATGGTAATTAAAGTAAAAAAAAATATACCAGAAATATTATTCCCTTCGGTTATTAATAAAATTATTTCGAAGTTGCTAAGGTTAAGGTTTTCTCGAAACGGCTTTTGTAATAAGCTGTATATATCTAGTAAGTAATTTTCTGTATCCTTTTGTTTTAATAACGGAAATTAGAAAAAGGTTGTTTTCGGAATCAGTAAAATAAATGTATTTAAATCTTTTTTATACGGCTTTTATTAAGCAATCGGGATCGGTTATTTTATAAACCGACGTCGTAATGATAATTTCGAAAAGTGAATATAAACGTAACCCGGTTTAACTTTAATAAAACGTCGGGGATGTATTATAACCCGAAAAATACCGCTACGGTATTTAATTTTGGTAATTTTAATTCGATGGAAATTTAGTAATTATTTTAGTTAAAATATAAGTTAAAAAGTAACAGAAATTATTATAAGGATTTACGGGAAAATATTAAAAAGTTTAAAAATATCGAAAAGGTGGAAAGATAAAGATTTATATATAAGAATAAGTAATAATTTATAGAATTATAATACCAAAATACGTAATATTATAAGTAATAACCGATAAAACTATATAAAATAACGTAACTTGGTTATTATAGGTAATAATCGATAAAATTATATAAAAAAACGTAACTTGGTAAAGGGATTAATTATTATAATTAAGCTTACGGTAAAACATAATATTATAAAACCATTTAATAAAAAATGCCGGTACGTATTTTAAATAAAAAATAATATTCCGTAAGTAAAGGCCTATATAACGGTTATTATTGCGATTTATTAATAAATTAAACGTAAAGTATATTTAAATAAAGGGATAAACTGGATAATTATATTCGTTCCCTTTCCGAAATACAAGAAAATAAAGTTAATAAAGGTTAAGTTAATAGTTATTTAAGGAAGTTTTAATTTATCGAAGGTAAAAATTATTAAAATTGCATTTGCGGTTAGGTATTTTAAGATAAGCATAAATTCCAGCAAAGTTATACCTAATAACGGAACCTGGAAATATATTATAAATCGTAATATTTCGGCGTAAATAATTTTAAAATATTATTTAAACGATCGTTATATAAAAAAAATAATGGTAACCGATAATATCGAAATACCGTAAATTACGAAAAAATTTATTGCCGTCGTTATTACTCGTTATGCCTTTTATTTACGTACAGTAGGATTTTTTAAATTTTATATTATACAATTTTAACTTTAAAAGCTAGGTTTCGTAATTCGAGAATTTGTTTTTTAAAGATTAAATCCGTTTATTAGAAATTAAAAAATCCTAAGGATAAATATTTTATAAATAATTAACCCGTTCCGGTTTTATATATTACGATTAAAAACCGTATTTAGTAAAACAAAATTTATAATATAAATTACGTTAACCGAAAAGCGGCAAAAAAGGTTTAGTACCTAATTAGCGAATGTTTTTTAAAAAGGATTCGGTTTAATTTAGCTAAAGGCGGTATATTAAATTCTGTTAGTTTAGGATTATCAAGATACGGTACTTAGTAAAGGCCTATAATTATTAACGATAAAAAAAAATCGGAAAAAGTTTAACTTATAATTAGTAGACGTTCCTTAAAAAGGGCTCGGTCCAACCAGGCTAAAATTTAATAAGGATTTATATATAATGGCAATAATAAAAAGAAAAAGGATTAACGCGCGGTTGGCGGACGTTTTTCGGGGAGGACTTGGTTTAACCTGGCTAAAGGCGGTGCATTAAATCCCGCCGCTTCGGGATTATCGGGGAAAATTTGGTTTAACCTGGCTGAAAGCGGTATATTAAATCCCACCGAAGTTTCGGGATTATTAAGACGCCGTATTTAGCGAGAACTTATACATAATGACAATGATAAAGAGGAAGGGGATTAACGTACGGTTAGCGGACGTTTTTTGGGGAGGACTCGGTTTAATTTGGCTGAAGGCGGTATATTAAATCCCGCCGTTTCGGGATTATCGGGAAGGACTTAGTCCAACCTGGCTAAAAGCGGTATATTAAACCCCGCCGATTCGGGACTTTTAAGTTGCTGTAACTAGCAAAATACTAATTTCGGTAATATATTAATCGTATTAGCTTAATAATCCGATTCGAACGTATATATATAAACTTATACGACGACCGAAATTAAAAAATCCGAAAATAGTTTTAATTTAACGAATATTATAAAGTACGTTAAAATTCAATAATTTTACGATTAGTTTTATAAAAGTAACAAAAATCGAAATAATAATTTTAATATTAAAAATAATTACGTTACGTTTAACGGGTAAAATTTAAGCTAAAACATAATTAAATTAAACAAATTCGTTACGGATAACGGGCCGGTTACGTATATATTTAGGTTTACTATAATTATCCGGTAAAATAGTAAAGTATATATCGAAAGGTTCGTATATTTATAAAATAACATTAAAATAACGGTAAAAATTAAAAGTTCTTTTAAAACGTTAATTAAAATAACCTTAATTTTAATACTATTTATCCCGGGCCGTAAGCGTTTTTTTTATATTATTAAAAAATTAAAGTTAGGTTTTAATAATACCAGGTTTACGGAATTAGATATAATTCAATTAAATAAGTTTAAGTAAGAAATCAGAAATTATAGGAATTTTAAAATTTTATTTATTTCTTTATTTATTATTCTTAATCCAAATAATAAATAACGGATTTTTATAGTAAATCCGTAAAAATATCCCGATATTTATATTAAATTAAAACTTAAACATAAAACCAAATAAATTACAAAATTAATATTAATAAATATATTACCTGATATTAAAAAAATTTTTATTTAATAGCATTTCGAACAAATCGGGCAAAAACCCCCGATAAAACCGTAACCCCCTGTATAAAAAGTAACCCTATAAAAAGACGGTAAAAAATAAAAAGCTAATTAAAGCCGTACGTAAATATAAACGCTAACAAGTAATTAAGACGGTCGTAAGCAACGAACATTTATAATCCCGTTACGAATTTTACAAACCTTCCGTCAGGTTTAAAATTAAAGTAAAGGTCATACTTAATTATTACATCCAGCCCCGGAACAAATTCGGCAGCTTATTGCTAAAACGGCGAAAGCATAACTAATACCTGGAAAAAATTAGCCAAGTATACGGCGTAAAAATTTAGCTAAAAAAAAGCGAAATAAGCCGAACCGGCCGGTTAATAAAAAGCCGGTTAATAATAAAAATATAGGAACGGCGAAAGCGCAGCTAACGCCTAAAATAAGTTAACCAAATACGTGGCGTAAAAATTTAGCTAAAAAAAGGCGAAACGGGCCGAACTAGTTAATTAATAAAAAGCTGGTTAATAACGAGAATACGGAAACGGTAAAAGCACAGCTAACGCCTGGAACAAGTTAGCTAAATACGCGGCGTAAAAATTTAATTAAAAAAGATATACCTTAAAATATTTATACTTTTAACCTTTTTTATATTCCCCGTTATTAATTAATTTTATAAAATTAATAATTAATTAAATATAACGATATTCGTATAAATAAATATAACCCAATTTGCGTCCGATATAATAACCGGATACCGGTAAGATTTAGCTTTTTTTACGGTTACTTTTATTATTTCCTATACTTTCTTTGTTTCCGGTCGGGGCCTTATAACGGGATGGTATAATATAATATTTTATATTATCTTTTCCGTCGAAAATCGTTATTTTTTTATTATTATTATAGTTTTTAATATTTTTACGTTATAATTAACGTAAATTATTTTAAATATAATAATATTTCCCGGCCGTTACGTTTACCGGAAAACCTATTTTCTGTTATACCCTAAGATACGTTTTATACCATATATTAAAATAATATCGATTCCGTAAACGTAAATATTTACTTAATAGCGACCGATTGCCGATATTACTTTTATATAACGTATTTAACTTAATATTTCGTTTAGTTAAAGCGTAAAGTAAATATATTACTTTATCGGCTTTAATAACCGAATTATTTAATTTATCGTTTAGAAATTATAATAATCTGGATAATATCGAAATAGTATTATTAAAATTATTAATCGAAAGAATATAATTATAAAAACGATATTATAATTTTTTTAATATATTTAATAAAAATATAATTTAATAAATATTTACCAGTTACGTACGATATATTTTTAATAATTATTTTACCTGTTAATTTAATATTTTACCTTGAATTTAAAAAAAAAAAGGGAAATCGAAATAAAAGGTTAAAATTCGAGGAACTTTACGTTAAGCTAATTAATTTAATACCGTGAAATTAAGGTAAAGGCCGGTCGTTACGTCCAGCCCCGGAATAAATTCGGCAACTTACCATTAAAACGGTACCGGAATAAATTTAACAACCTGCCGTTAAAACGGGGAAAATATAGCGAATATTTGGAAAAAGTTAACCAAATACGCAACGTAAAAATTTAAATAAAAAAAGGCAAAACGGGCCAAACCGGCCGGTTAATAACAAAAATCCGACGTAATATAATACTTTTTAATACGTTAATATCCCCTGTCCTTTTTTTTATATCCTTACCGCTAATTAATTTTATAAAATTAATAATTAATTAAATATAATAATATTCGTATAAATTATTATAACCCGGTTTATAATTAATACGAAAACCGGGAACCGGCAAAATACTGCCTAGTTTACGGTTACTTTTATTATTTTAAATATTTCTTTTAGTTTTAAAGGCTTAGCTTTAACTTAATAATAATATAATATTATTTTTTTTATCGAAAATCGTTATTTTTTTATTATTATTATAACCTTTAATATTTTTACGTTATAATTAATATAAGGTATTATCGAAATAATAAATTTTTTTAATTGTTATAGTTATATATAAAGGAAAACTTATTTCGTAATATATTTTAGGATATAACTTATATAATATGCCTGGAAAATATTAATTTTATAAACGTAAATGCTTATAAGGTGGTAACTATTTGTAAGCATTATTTTTATACAGGATATTTAGTTAAATTTTTCTTTTATCGGAAACGTAATATTTTTAAATATACGAATTATTTATCCTATCGTATAGATATTACGTAAATTTAAATTATATCGAAATAATTATTTATTTCCGCGTAATGGAAAAAAATTAGTTAAAACGGTTTAAATATTTTTTTAAAATTATAATTTAACAGGAACTTACCAAATAAATACCGGAGATCGGGAATACGGCATTTTTAAACGTACAAATTATTTAACCTGTTATATAGATATTAAGAAAATTTAAATTATATCGAAATAATAACTTAATTCCAAATAGTTAAGAAAATATAACCAGAACGGTTTAAATATAATTTAACAAATATTCGTTAGTTATATATAATATATTTCCAGTAATAATTCTTTCCTCCAAAAATAGATTTTAACGTCGATACACCTTTTAAAAACGAGGAAAATCAAGGTAAAAAAGCGGAATACAAGGAACGCTAAATTAATTAATATAATGCGATTAAAATGAAAATACCCGACCGTTATTTTTTTTATTTTCGTTTCTTTTTTATATAATAACATTTATACGAAAATTGTTATATAATATCGGCAAATATGGTGATTTATTATTAGAACGTTAAAAGGATTAAAAGGGCTTTAATTTATAACTTTAAAATTATAAGGGAAAAAAAGTATAAAGCTATATCTAACTGCTTCTACTCCAGTTGGAAATAAGTAACTTAGAATTCGCAGAATGCAGAACCAGGCGGAAGAACGTAATACAATTACCGACATATAATTTATATTTATGTAAAATATGAAAAAAATAAAAATAAAAATAAAAAAAATTTAAAACGCATATCCGAGGTCCACTAGAATATCCCCTTTACTAACACCACCTATTAACACTACCTACTAACACCACCTACTAACACCACTTACTAACACCACCTATTAATACCACTAAACGCTCAAGGAACGATTAAGGACCATTACGTCGTTTAATTAAGCTTAACGGAAATTAATAGGTATTATTAAGCAGTTAAAAAAAGGAATTACTATAAAAAAAATAACAATTTCCTATATATTTAAATATTTCTTACCTATTATTAATTTAATATATCTTTACCATATATTCCGTTTTCAAATTTTATTTATGCATTTTTATTTACTTTCCGGTTTATCATTACGGAAATCTTTATATAGCTTAATAAAAAAAGTTAAAATAAACTGGCGATATAATGTTGTTAGCAAACG
This sequence comes from Monosporascus sp. CRB-8-3, assembly GCA_004155055.1. Classification (NCBI taxonomy): domain Eukaryota; kingdom Fungi; phylum Ascomycota; class Sordariomycetes; order Xylariales; genus Monosporascus; species Monosporascus sp. CRB-8-3. The sequence continues at coordinate 19,878 of QJNZ01000541.1, forward strand.
TATGTCGGTACGTCTAAGAAATGTCTTTAACATTTATAACAGGCATTCCTTACCGGCCTTAACCTGTTCTATATTAATGTTTAAAATCGAATCTGTAATAATTAGGTTAATTGCTAAAAAAGAATGCATAAAATATGTGAAATGTAAATTAACTTAATTAATTTCGGCTTTAAAGAGCGGTAGCTAAAAAGCTCTATATATTGTATAAAAGCCCCGGAATAAGGTTTTTGCAGGGTGCTTAAAGGTTGATAAATTCTGATAATTAAGCAAGTTACTGCGATAGAATTAATTAAAAAGCCTATATTAAAGTTGTTAGAAGATACCTAATAAAATAATTATCTTCGGCCTGATATTATATTTCTTTAATAGCGGATGTTTGCTTAATAATTAACCTAGCTATAGAAATCATCGACTTCGGGAATAAGTTAGCTCCATTACCAGAAATTTATATTAAAAGCCTTAGCCGAAAATAAAAAATTATTGGTCGGGAAATAATAAATAAAATTTCGTTTAGGTAAATATTGTTTCGAAAAAAATTAACCGGCATTAGATAAACCCGATAAAAATAGGTTCCTTTATTAATTCGAAGTTATATTTATATGCTGGGAAATTATAAATTAAATAGTGAAATATATTCGTATAATTTGTTAAACGGTAATTATGCCTTTATAAGCCGTTTTTATTACGGCTTACCTTTATGTTTATAAAATATCGGGTTTTGGCGTTGTAATAGTTTTATAACCAAATTATTAAAAATTTCGTTTATTTATTCTTTACGCTTAATGCCTTATTTATTATTACGTATTAAATTTTTAAATATTTTTTCACTAAGTTCCGGTCCTTATTTAAGGTTTTTTTTAGAAATTTACGTAATTGTTATAATTTTCGTAATTTTTCTTTAAAAAATAGTATTCCATAATATCGAGGCTAGCTTGAAGCTTATAAATTTAGCGGCCTTTTTAAAATATTTATAAACTTTAAAATTTTTTCCGTTATAAATAAGAATAAAAACGTTAACGTTGTAAATATATAATTTAATTTTGCCGTTTATATTATCTTGGCCCCCCGGGTTTACAAAAATAATTTAAGGTTATTTTTAATGTTTATAAGTGTCGAAAATAATGGGTTCGTAATCCTTTAAAAAAGGAATTCTTGCAGATTGGTAATATAGTTACGTTTTCCCTACTTCTTTATAACCGAGGAATAAAATTTTAAAACTAAATAAATCGGATAGTAGGTTTTTAACCCCTAGATAGTAAACGTTGGAAAATATCAATTTCGTTATACCGAATATCTGGATAAAAGAATGTTTTAACCGGGTATAATGGCTAAGAAAAACGAATAATACTATAAGATAACATAATATTTAAAAATTAATTATTATTATTATTTTCCCGAAAAAGGTATATATATATAAGAAAAAATGCCGTATTATTTAAAAATAAGGCGACGACGGTAAGAAACTATCTAGCATATACTAAAAATCGAAGTTAATTCGGATAGATTATAACAGTATATAAAACGTAAATAATTACGGCGGGAAAGATGGCCTAACTCCTAAATAGGAATAAAAAGGCTAAAAGGACGGTTTCTGCAGCGGAAGGGATTTAATAAAGCCAGTCGTGTTTTGGCGTACGGAAACGTAATCGAGTTAGGGGAGATTTTTTCGGTTTTTTCTTAAATACTTAAAATACCAACCGATATTATTTTTTTAGCTATAACTTTAAAAAAACCAATTCGTAATATTTACTTTAAGATAGAGATAATTTGCCGTAACCTATTTCCAGTAGACGCTTACTAACAACTCCGCCTTTGTTATTATAATGGAAATAACGAATATTGTATTAATTATAACAAAAATTAAAGAGAAAATCTAAAAAACTGCCTTAGCTTTACGACGCATACTAACATTATAATAAACGTACCATCCGCCGGTAATTATCCAAAATAACAGCAAACCAGCAGCAACGTACGTTATAAATAAGGTATTTTGTATTGTATTTAATTGTTTTTTAAAAATGTGTACCAGTAATGGAGAATAAACGGGTCTAGTCGTCGAGGGTTATAAGCATTAAATAAAAAACGGTTGGACCGGTAATTAATTATCGAGTGTAAACAAAATGAAATTAAGTATACCCGTTTTATATAACGAATAGTACCTATAGCGCGGCAAAGTAAGGGTCCGTTTAGGAAAATTAGGTCGCTTTAAAAAAAGAACCCGTACGGCAAAATAGACGTTTTTGCTATATATGGTCCTAGCGGACAGGTTATATCCCAAAAATGGAAAATTAACTTTTGCGCGGGTGCTAGAAAAATCGATATAATAACAACGCCGATTAATAAATTGTTTTTTATTATAGCGTAACGATATTAATACCCTTAACGCTGGTTATTTTCGTATACCCAAAATATATCATATTTACCCTTTATTATAAGATTACCGAGTTTACGAATTGTATTATTAGGATTTATTTACCAAACTTATTTAATTAAGACTAGGAAATATTTTGTACTATAAGTTTACATAGAAGCGAAATCCCGATAGCGCCGTAAAGGTGCCGTTACCTTAGTTATATAGGTGCCCGGTATTATTATTTATTATATAAGCTGTTAGTTATAATTTTACGGTTTTACGTAATTTAAAAAGTGGGTTAAATAAATTAAAAAAAATTATTTTTTCGGAAAGTAAAGATAAAAACCATATTATTTTCTAATTTTGGCTTTAGGTCGTTATAATATATTAGTAATTTTATCTTCGAACGTATAGTTTGTATAGTTAGTATATACTAAATTACATAATAACGTTTTAAATACTTTTAACCGGTTATCTCCGTTTTAACGAATTCGTTACGGTTTTAAAAATCCCGTATTTAATATTACGTAAAAACATATAATAATACATTCGTATATTTGTACCGAATAATATAACGTAACAAAAGTAATTTGCGGCCGTAAAGATATACCCGGTTATTCCGTTTCCCTTTTTTACACCGGTATTTCCTAATACTGTTTACCCGGACCTCGAAAAATTACCACGTATTTCGCTAGAAGCGCAAGCTGTAAGTATACCCGTTTTGTATATATTAACAGTTATTTTTTATACGCCGTTTACGTTATTTTGTTATATTTGGGTTATTTTGATTAAAAAGTTTAATCCGAATTACCGTTTTTTTTTATTTAAGTAATTATAAAAATGGTTAAATTAAATTACGTAAGTATTTTTATAAGCTAATTATATATTAAAGTTTATTTTGGGGTATTAAGATGGGTTACCTAGTTTTATGCGAATTTTTGTTAATCCGTAAAGGATTTTTTTTTTTTTTTTTTTCGAAAATGGCCGAGAATAACCGTTATAAATACGTTTCGTATATATAATTATATGCAGGAAGTTTAATGGTATTTTTGGTATAAATATTTGCAGGGATTTGTAAGAAAACATAAAACGTTAATAAAATCCCCGGATTAGAAAGGTTTTATAAAGTTGGAGTTTTTTTTACTATGCAAGTTACGAGGAGTATAAACGTTCGGTTATAAGGTTAGTAATATATTTACGTTAATTACGCGGAATGTTTTTAAATAAAAAATTAACGTTATTTGTAGCGGGGGTTATAGGGGGTATATATATAGATAAACGGCCGCGTAATTTGCGCAGGGTTACGTAGATTTTTTTTTTGTCCGTATATAACTTTGTTTTTTTTTTAACGCGTAGTTAATTTTTACATACGTAGAGAATAATAGCGGAAAGTAATTATTATACCTTTGGGAACCCGGACGATATTTACGTAGTTATGGTAATATTAATACGGTACTTTGCTAAGTTACGCGTTATAAATAAAGTACCGACCAAATTTAATAATATATTAAAAAACGTTTATTTTTTAAATAACCTTATTCCGAGAGTTTTTTTAAATACCGGGTTTAAAGCTTAATTTACGTATTTCCTTACGACGGAGGAAAACCTAGAAGTTATAAAGGACGTAATAAATAAGTTACCGTTTAAATAGTTTAAATACGTCGTAACCGAAACTTTTAAAATTAATACGTATAATTCAATTAATAATTTAATTTTTTACATATTTATCTTTTTTAACCGTACCGCAAAACGTTATCGTAAATAACTTTAGCTATAACTTTGCCGTTAATTAACTTTATTAAAATATTTATAATTTATCGGTACCGATTTATTATTTTTAAAATTTCCGTCAAACGTACGTCCCCGGAAACGCGGTAATTTTAAATATTACGCCCGACCCGATTTATTCGTATAGTTGCCGATTAACCGTAATTCCGTTCGTATATAATTCTTAAGCGAATTATAAGGCGACTTAATTATGGATATAAAAGTTATAAGGCAGTTTTATTACTAGTATACGCAGGTTACTTATTTAGGGGATAAATTCGGCCTACGGATTAACGGGTATATCATTTATATACCTAGTTTTATAAGCGAGATTAAAACCGAAGGTTTGATATTACCCGAAATTAACTTACGATATTAACGTATATAACCGAAAGTTAAGAATTTCCCGTATATTTTTACGAACCATACTTTTTACCGTATAATTAATAGGAACGCCGGTAATGCTATTGTTATAATATTTACTTTTTTAGATTTTTTATTATATTAATTAATTTTCGAAATATCCGTAATATAAATGCAATATATAACGAAGGAACTTTTTAGGGTACAAATCGACGTAAGGAATGGTTAGCAAAGTATAATCCATAAAAATGGATCGATTGTAAAAATCGGCAATATCATATTATAGGGAGCTATAGTTATAAGCGTTGAGAAACTATTTAATTCTATGGTAGGTACGGCATGCCGATATAGCCCATTATGCCAGAAAAAGTTATTAAACGGCAACTTCCTTACGAATTGTATATTTATAAAAATTTATAGCAATGTTAACTTCCTTAGTTACTTCGAATTAATAATGAACGTAATAAATTTAACTATAATAGGAACTTAATTATAATAGGATAATACATAGTAATTTAAAGTTTTTTAAGCCCGCTTAATATTTCTTTTAGTTAAGTATACTTTTTAGTTAAAATTTAACTTAAGCTACCCCGTACTTTCTATAAGTTTCCATTTTTCCTTTTTAGGCTTTTTAAAAAAGGAATTAATACAGTTTTTTTATAATACCGTCTGGCTTTCCCTATTAATTAATCCGGGTGGGATTTTATTTACTTTAGCAAAAGCTTTTTTATTAAAGGGTTTAACGCTAGGATTTTTAAAATGTATAAATATTTGCCATTAACTATAAAGGAATAAATATATTATTAAGATAATAACTAAATAAACAAGGTTTTATAGCGCCCGGTAATAATTTTAACGGAATTGCGTTTAAGAAACGGGGTTAAATTCGACCAAACCTTTACTATAATACGTTTCCGTTTAGGACGTTAAACGTTATGAATTGTTCGAATGAAAAGCAGAAATAAAATTGCAAATAACGTGCCTTAAAAACCGATCTGAAAAGATTTTAAAGAGATTTAAATAGTAAACGAACAGGGTAACTCGAAGATATTCGTATTAAATTAGGTTTTTACCGATGTTAAGCTTATGCAACTATAGCCCGCTTATACGACATTTCCGGTTTATTGCGTATATTTAAATATATATATATTTGTTAAAGTTATACGTTAATATATAAAATAAAATATACCTTTTTTTAGGTATTAATTTAATTAAAGAATTTATTTAATAAGTTACGTTTAGTAAATAAGCGATTTTTTATATTTAACCTAAAATTATTACAATTTAATTTATGCCAAGAACTTGCAAATTAATTATTTTTAATTTGCCTTTATTTTAATAAAATAAGTTTGCCCTTGTTTTAATATAATAAGCTTACGAACGGAATAAACGAAAGTTATTATATCGAAAATCCGGTTTTTTTAAAATTAATTACCGTATTTAAATCTTGGCAAATCCTAAATAAAAAGGTTTTAGTAATATTTGCCAAAATATTACTGTTACCTGGTACGACTTATAAGGTCCGTATATATAAAGCTTAGTTAAAAAAGAAGGCGAAATTTCCCGGTTTTTAACGTATAATCGACGTTCGGTTATTAAAATAAGGGCATATTATATTTACCGCAGTAACGCGGTAACTTTACGTAATAAAACTAAGTAGCCGATATTAAAAAAATCCGTTATTTAAAGGGAACGGTTATAAAAACCCGTATATATATTAATATATAATAATCGTATTTTTACGGACGGTATATTGCAAATCGGGTTTCTATATAAAACGGAAAAATCCCCGGTTATATTTATATAGCTATGTCCGGATAAATTTGCCCGATTTTCCGTTTACGGCTAAATTATTAACCCGTTTACGAATTTTCCTTCCGTAATTAACGGTACGGTTTCGAAAAGCAAACAAATCCTTTTAATCGAAATTAACGTTTTAAATTTTAACTTCGTATAGGAATACGGAAATAATTGTAATTAAAGGTATTTTTTCGTTATTAATTAATATCGTAACCTCGGTTATAAACGAGAAATACGTTAAGGCGTAATAAAGAAGGACGTTCGTAAAACGTTTTTTATTACGTATTTCCCGGTTTTCTTAATTACCATCTTTTTAATACGTTTTTTGATTTTAACGTTTAAAGGCCGGCGTTAACGGCTAATAAATTTATTATTAATTTTTCGAAAAAGTTAAGCGACGGCTAAAGGGCTTTATAGGGATCTTCCCGGTAATCTCGTTAAGGGGTATATATTCTTACGCGTTATCGTACCGTTGTACCTTTTTATAAACGGGCTTATTTATTGGGACTTGTATTTATAAATACCGTGGTCGCTTTCGATAACGTAAAGTAAACGTAGCGTATTACTTTTTTATATTTTTTATTACGTATTTGCAAAATTATCCGAATTTTCTTAAAATTATTCGAACGAGGTTAATGCGTTTTTTACGTTTAAAATACCTTTTACGTTCGTAGTAATAATTTGCCGTTTAATAATTTATATGGATTTTTTATAATTTTTTATAATATCCTGCATTTTTTTTAATTATAACATATTTATACCTTTACTTTAAACGGATTATAAATCCTTTATATAATTAATAAAATTTTTTAAATCGCGAAAATCCTGAATAAAAAATAAGTTTTAAATAAAGTTCCTTAATTAGCGTAGTTAAATACGGCCTTATCCGTAATATATAATTTTTAAGTTTTTTATTTTACGTATAAATTCCTAATAAACGCGTTATCGAAAACGGGGAACGGATAACGTGTTACGGATTTTATTTAATATAGTTTAAAAAAAAATTTTTTTTTAAGTTTTATAAAATAAAGTAAGGATTAAAATTAATTAAGGTAAGCCTAGTTATATAAATATATACCAATTTTATATAAGGTAATTAAGCCGTAGTAAAATTAATTGATATATATTTATTATCCCAGAAAAAATAATTTAAAAACTTTTAATTTAAAAAGTTGTTAATTATTTGGAAAGTTTTTTAACATTTTTAACTAATTTATCGCCCGATCCGTTATCGTTTATATCTCCGTTTTTAAAATAGTTTTATTTAACCAAAACCTTAAATTTTTCGTTTTATTTCGGGTTTTTGTATATAGTAATTTAAGTTTGTAACAGTTACAAATTAACGTAACTTTATAAATACTAAGTTTTCGATAATATATATATACTTTTAAATATTAATAACCCGGCTTGGTTATAGAATTGCCGTAATATTAAATTTTAAGTTTTAAAATAAGGTAAAACTTTAAGTAACCTTTAAAAGATGGTAAATCGGAAATTAACCTGGAATATCGTAAAGAATTTAAGTTTAAGAAAAAACCTTGGATATAGCAACTTTAACTGGGGTGTAAAATCTATTAAAAGTACAGCTATATCTTAAAATAAAGGGAAAGTCTATATAAGCCGATATTACTGGAAATGTTTAAAATAGTAATGTTAATATACCAAAAACGTAAAGGATTGCTAATTGCTCCTAAGGATATATAAATTAATAAAATATATTCGTAGATTTAATATTTTATATACCTTTTTTAAACCTTGATATAGCCGATTTTAAATACCCTTTATCTAAAAACGTACTTTTTCCGAAAATAATAACCTGCATATAAAGCTTCGTAATTATTCCATGGTTTATGGGCTACATTTGCAATATTATTCCAGTTTTAGCTATAGCATTAATCTTATTTTAATTAAATAGCCCGGAAAGTTAACGTTAACTTTAACGGTATACAAGTTAATTCCGCGGCGTAGGACGGTATAGGAATACGTTTTATCTTTAATTAGCTCGAATAAAACTATTATTATTTAAACGTTTATTAAAGGAAAAAAGTAGAAGTACGTCGAGCTGATTTGTATTAATAACTTACTCCTTGCCTAACGTTAAATATGATATAGGGCAACGTATTTAATTACTAACTTTTTAAAGTAAAGATTATTTAAGATTAATAAAAGATATAGCTTCTTTTAATAGGTATTATTTGCTGTTATAACTTAGGTTTAAGGTTATCAAGCCTTAAATTGTAACTAGAAGTAACTGGGGCTACAATTTCGGTTTTATTTTGCCGAAAAACTTGAATACCAAGAATATAACTTTAGGATACGTTATATATAAGCAGGTAAGTAACTTTTTACGGAGCTTAATAAATAAAAATCCCGTTCGGTATCCGTATTATCTAAAAAATAATTATATTTTAATTTATAATTTAACGTAATAAATTGTAAATTAAATATATTACCGTTAAACACTTTAGGTTAATTTAGCCTAGTTATTTTATAAAGTTAATTTTGCGATAATAAAATGTTTATTAATTAAACTTTTCGAAACGATTTATAGGAATTACCGGGTAAAATGATTTTCCCCCTTTTGTTACGTAGAATATTAGTTTGTTACCGGGGAATAACATTACCCCTATTACGTAAAAGGACCCCTGCTGCGTAAAAGGACCTTTACCGTGCAAAAAAACCTTTATTGCGTAGAATGTACCCCTGCTGTACGGAATTATATTTTTTGTTAAGGCGTATCGTTTTAAGTAATACGCAGCGTTATTAATTTTGTTTAAAATTAGAAAGGATTAAATAAAGGACGAATTATATTATATTATCGGTATAGTGTTACGATATAACTAAAGGTTCTTAATGGAAAACCTTTAATATAAGGCCTTTAACATTAGTTGTTTTATACTATAACGTATAAACCTAAACGTTTTAAAGTATAGTGGGGGACCGTAAAGCCCGCCGTTTGTTATTTCCGTAATAATTTTAGCTTTATAACTTTTATTTTATAATACTTTTTTTACTTGCAGAAAATAATAAGTTGCTTATTACCTATATAAACCGAACGTAAATATATCTTTATCTTGCTTTTTATAAATAAAATTATTTTTCGGTATAAATTTAAATAGTAGGGTATATTTTGGTAACGTTACAAAACGTACCGCGTATATTTCGTAACTGCGGGAATAATAAGTTAATGTTTTGCTTTATATAACTTACAGCCTGTATATTTATATAATACGACGAAAGTGCTTTTTTACGGTTTGTATTAATAAGGTAAGGTAGATTTTTTTGTTGTTACTTTAGGAACATATTAAGGTATAAAGAGGTATATGTTATAACGAATTGTTTTTACCTTTTTAACGCGTATGATAACATATATATCCTTTCGATTTTTTATTTTGTTAACTATAAAGAAAAGCTTACGTATCTGTTTTTTTTAGTACAAATTAGAGCTACTAGTAATTAGCTGGTAGGGGTAATATTGCAGTTATCTTTAAAAAAAATCGGCTTCTAACCGGGGCTTATTTAAACGAAATTTTGTTACGGCGGTAATAGCCCTTATATTCTATCGGGTTGCTTTATATGTTAATACGAGATTTACCATTATATTCCGTACCTTTTTGCAGAAATCGTTATTTTAATATTAGGTTATATTTTAAATTTATCTTTTAACCTTTTATTTATTATAAGCCTTGTTTTTATTACGGAAATATTAAAAAAATTATACGAAAATGTACGAACCGATATTAAATATAAGTTATCCGCCTTTTAGTAAGTTTTTTTATAACGGATATTTTACGAAAATTTTTATATTGTTATTTACGAATTTTTACCTAATAATTCCAGGAGGCGGGTTAATATCGTTATCCGGAGATACGACGAAAATAAATACATTTTTTCGTTTTTTATATTTTATAAATATAAGTAATTTAGTAGCAGTTTTAAAACCGTAAAAAAACAAGCATTTAATGTTACAAAACTTGCTATAAAAAGGGATAATTTGATAGGTGTTTATATATTAATTATAGTTGGGACGTAATTTCGGTCGTGGTTTGTTAATGCTAACGATTTTAAACTTGTGCCTTTATATAAGTTGGAAATTTTTATAGACCGGTAATAATATATCGATATAAATAATTTAGCCGTTATTAAATTAAGTAATACTATTCGGACGGTTAAGTAAAACCTTCCTTTACGACGTATAGGAATTTTACCTAACTAACCTTTTACCGATTTAGATATATGTTATAAGGAGCAAAAGCCAGCCGAAAAAGATTAGGGCGACGTAATTAGGTTCTTAAGAAAGATAGCGAGCATGGACGATACCTAGCATACCTATAAACAGAAAGTTAATGTGGAGTATGTTAAAAGCATAGATTATACCATTTCGTAGCTATATTAGCAGTTATGGCAACCTATTGACATTAAAAAATTCTTTGCGTAGTTATATCAGCAGCTATGGTAACCTGTTAACATTAAAAAATCCTTTACGCAGCTATATTAATAACTATAACAACTTGTCGATATTGGAGAATTCTTTGCGTAGTTATATTAGCAGCTATGGCAACCTGTCGATATTGGAAAATCTTTTGCGTAGTTATATAAGCAATTATTATTTGCCGATGCTAAAATAGTTAAAGGCGGGGATAACCGCAAGTTCGTGCGAATTAAAGTTCAGCGGAAGAAGTATATATTTTACGCAGTTAAATATATTTTTAAAGGTGCTGATGGCCGGAAAAAGGAAATTGTTAAGGAGGATTGGATACGGATTAAGTATAAGGGGAAAAAAGAGTAAACGTATTATGGTAAAAGGACGATTTATATCAGTAATATTGAAATTAAGTAATAAATATTCGGGGATATAGCGTTATTTGTATAATATAATTAGGTTTGTAAATTTGCTGGTTGCTTTTTTTATTATGTTATCTTATTAAAAGATTAAATTAAACGATTTTTTTTTGGATAATACGTAGGGCCAGTTAGTGGCGGGCTATTCCGGAACGTTGGAATCGTATTAAGTAGGGATAATTAAAGTAGAGTAGTAGTAAGGTTTTTATTTTTGGTTAATTAATAATTTATATGGGTTAATTATTTTTACCGCCTTGTAAGATTCCTTAAACATTTAGTATATACATTTTTATATACTTTATATATAAAAATACCTTTATTAATTCCTTGCTAGATTTTACCGGTTCCCAAAATAACGTTTATTTTATTTTATATCGAACGTTTTTAATAGTTTTACGTAATAGGAAAAAAAAACCCTTATTTTTTAATATATTTAAATTAGGATTTAAAATCGTATTAATTATTTTTAATATTATACTAAGGTTATTTCCTATATAAATTGTATGGGAAGTTATATTTTTGCTGTATTTAAGGAATAGTAAATGGGTGGAGGTATTAATTGAAAATACCTTTGTAACTTGGTTTGCTCCTTATAAAAAAGGTGATTTACTTATGGAACGGTAAAATTTAAAGTCCGAAACCGATATGTTTTTAAGGCCGCTTTTATTATAAAAAATTCCAATCGTTAAAAAAACATATTATGGAATTAAAGCAGTTAAACGATAACGTGCAATATTATTATTATATCTTTATAAGATACCGGTTTTGTAAGTTTTTTTTTACGTAAGGCGTAATAGTTATTGCGGGTAAACGGACTTGTTTTAGGAATTAAAAAAGCTGATATTAAGAGAAATAAGTATGGACGGTTATTTGTTTTTGGGATTTTTTTACGACTTTGTTAATTATTAAGATGAAAGTTTACGATTAAGTTTTCGTATTTGTTCGAATTTTTGTTATTATTACGACGGATAAGCCTTTGGTTACTATGTTAAATGCTTTAATTTTGCGTTATATCCGTTTCGAGTATTTTTTTATGTTACCGAATATATTTTCGAACCTATGTTATTTGATGATCGAAAACGATTTTTTAGGATTTAGTCTTTTTTAAGAAATAGATTGGGAAATTTTTATATTAAGTTGTTAATAAAGTTTTGTTTTATGGTTGCAAAAGAGCTTGTTCGTAAGTATGTTATAAGTACGATTTAGGAACTTTGGCGTATTTGTTATAGTTTAGGTGGCGATATAGATATTTTATTAGGTATTTGGGTTCGTTATATTTATATCGACGGGGTTTGGTATATGGCCTTTTTTTCGAATATAAATAACCCTGAATATATTAAGCTTTTCGGTATTAACCGGGCGTTAAAAATCGAGATTGTTTACGTTTTAAAGGATTATATAGGTATTAGGTAGGTAGTATTTGTTAGTCCGGATTATTTTACCAAGTTATTATCCTTTAATAACCCGAAAATAGGTTTTTAATAACGTATTATCCTTTTTAGGTCGAAGAAGTTTTAGGTAAAATCCGATGTAAGTTGTTAATTTAGCTATAATTATTTATATTAATGCATTTTAAATTAGGGTTTAAAATTGCGGTTTATTACCTCCGTATTTAATTAAATTACGGATTTAATAAGGCCTGCGTTAATTCTTTCCTTTAACGCAAAACCATTTTATTTATGGGTATAATCTGTGTTAATTTTTTTATTTAATGTAAAACTGCTTCGATTTTGGATATTCGTTTCTAAGTCCGTTTACTTTTTAGTTTTGCGCAATTTCCGAATAGCCTTATTTGGTTGTAATAAACCAGTAATAACTGGGTATTTTGCGTATTAGGTAAGTAATTTTATAATTATTTATGCCTATTACGATAAAGAGGATACGATATTTTATAAGGAATATAACGTATGTTACGGTTGCGTTATTTGGATTTATATACTTACCGACCCGGGTGAATTTATTTCGGAAATTTAGGCCCGGCGTGGCAGATAGTATAAATATATGGGTTTTATGGTAAGGATGGCTAGGTTTTCTGCAATATCCGTTAACGTTTAAGGAAATTTAGGACGAATAGAAATAGGTAATTAACGATTGCAATTTATATATCGCTGCGGTTACGCCTTAAAAACGGGAATAATATACTAAAATAGAAATATTTATATAATTTTTCGAAAATTTCGATTTTAATATATTTTAACCGTTTATTTCGCGGAATTTATTAGTTTGTTATCCGGCAACTAATTTTCCGCCGGGGATTTGCTTTATAATTGGTTACGTCGTTTCTTTATTTAAATTCGTACAGTATTACGGATTATTTTTATTCCGCTGTAAATTTTGAAAATATCGTAAAGGTTACGCTTTATTAAAAAAAATTAACGTTTTATTCGTTTATTATTAATTTGCTTTTCCGTTATGCCGACGGATATTAAGTATACGTCGGCGAGATTCGAATAGATTGTATTGGCGAAATATTAGAAGTTAATGTTTTATATACCTTGTATTTCGGCTTTACGTAAGTAGAAAAGATTTTTTTTTACGTATCGAGGTTTAAACTTTGCTTTTTACCAGATAAGATATCGTTTTGTTAGTTATTTTTGTTTTGGGCTGGAAAATTCGAATAATAATTTACTTACGATTATTATAAGGTATATTACGAAAATTAAAAAAACTTATTACTTTTTAATTAAGATTGGAACTTAAGGTAAATTAAATATAAACTTAAATAATTATCCGTATTTATAACGATTAAATCGTTATTACTTAATATAAATTAATATAATATAAAGCGGGATTGTAAGGGGTAATAATATATTAATAGTAAATTATGTATATGGTTTGCCGTTTGTCCTTAACAAGAATCGCGACTTAATATTATATCTGTTATTTACGATATAACAAGATGTTAAGGTACGGATGCTATATCGATTAAATACGGGATTCGGGGTTAGTATTAAGAAATATAATAATTTCGGCGAGGCCTATTAGGAAGTTAGCGATTGTTAAATCGTTTTTAAGCTAGATTAGGGATATGTAAATTTATTAAGCGTTACGGTATCCGTATAACTTAGGTATATGGACGGGCGGGTTATTTCCGATAGTAACGCCGGCGTTATTTATCCGTATTACTTAAATTTTTCGATTATTTTTTTATATGTAATATTAACGGTTATTTTCGTTATTTATACGGCCGTAAATCCGTTGGTTCGGTATTTAACCCGGTTCGCCGTATTTATAAGGAAGTTAAGATTTTATTTTGTTAGGAATCGTAATTTGGTTAAAGTTAAATTATTCGGTATTAAAGTATTTCGGTTAAACGTAAATATTCGAAATTCGTATCGGTTTTTATCGTAAGGAGGACGTAAATTGTTATGCCGATAGTATGCCTAGGATTTCGTATTATGGGATGTATATATCGGGCGTTTAATTAGTCGCCCGTACGTGATTACCGGGTAGTTGTTCGTATATACCCGGGTAAAAACGAATATTCCGGATTTTAAGTTTTTCGTTAATAAGGATATTATAAGGATTTGCGATTAAGATTTCGAATATGATTTTTTACTGTTTAAAAGATTCGAAATTTGATGTTAATAGTGATAGGTATTGTACGATAGTTGCAAATTAGCGTTTAATATATTTTTAGGGTATTAAAAAAAAGAAAAAAAAAAAAACCTTAATTATTAAATTTAGCAGAGTGTATATTTACGGAAATAATTGCGTCCGAGGAAAATCGCCGTTTACCTGCTAAATGCGATTTACGAGAACGTAGTTATATATAAAGGCGTGTTATATATATTATACGTATAATGGTTAATTAACCCGTTTTTCGAGGCGTTATGTTTTTGTATAGGAATGATGAGTTAGCGTATAAGATTTAATAAATTTAAGTAAGTTATTTTTTTTTGTTTAACAGGTGATTATTAGAGATAAATAAAAAAATAAAGATTAACGGTGTTTTTGTAGTACGGGTTATATTTCGATTATTGTTTTTTTTCCTTATTTATCTGGATTATAATTTAAGTTACTTTTTATTTTTTGTACCCGAAAATTTCCTAAAGATTTTTGCAAGATTAATTAATTGCATAATTGTTAAAAAGCCGAGGGAGGAATTAAACCCCAGGGGTAACTATTTATGGTAATAGTATCGAAGTTATCCGGCCCGATACCTCCGATAAATTATATATTATAAAGAGTTGTGCTATTTGTATATTAGTTTTTTAATGAAGCTGTATATTACTTTTTTTACATTAGCTACCGGCCCGTTATATTTTAACGGTTCGTTTAATATTAAAAATTTTTTTTTTTTTCGATAAATTAATTGCCTTAATAAAAGCGATAAAAATTATATAATAATCGCCCTTAATACGATATATGCGCGTTAAGATATTAATCGTTTTTTTCGTTGTTAAGTAAAGCGTTATTAAAAGCGTTATAAGGTGCGTTATAAGGTGCGTTATAAGGTGCGTTATAAGGTTAAACTTTTTAAAATATTTTAGGTAACCCCTTTTTTCTTTTTGCAGTTGTATCCCCTTTTTACATCTTATACTTTATTTATATATATCTTCGTAACGAAAAATCGCATAATTAAACGGATTTTATTTTTTTTATTTATAGTTAATAGGGATTAAAATAAGTTATAAAAGTTTTTTAGGAGACGTTATATTGTTAAGTTATTTAAAGATAAGCGGTAAGTGTTAAGAGGTAATTAAAATGGTGGCAGGTCGGTAATAGGTGTAAAAAAAGTAATGTATGGTTTTTATGTAAAAAATTAATATGCGAATAATATAACTTATTATAAAGCGTTATATAAACTGGAAAAAAGAAATCTGTTAATTATAACGGATTAAAATCGTATCCGATCGTTTATCCGTTATAATATTTTTGCTTAATAAATTACGAAGGTAAAAAGAATGGTAATAAGTAGGAAGTTTACGGATATCGTATTAAATTATTTAGCGATGTAATATAGTAATTTTCCAGATAAAATCCGTTATTTTCTAAATCCGTTATTTCCTATATTACGAACCTGTCGTATTTTCGAATTATCGGGTATGTTACGGAAGGCTTTTGGTATCTGGGTTTTTTTGTTTAGTTTTAATAAAGTATTGTTTATTTTTTGGTTGTATTTTTTTATTTTTTTAAATTACGTTATAAAGTTTTTAATAGCAGTAATTGCTTACCGTTATAAGGTTTTTATAACTTTAATTCGAGCAATAAACGATTAGATTTAAAATAACAGTAATTAAATAGAAACGTAAATGGACGGGTCGAAATTAAGGTAAAACGGGATGTTTAGGAGACGAGCTTTGTAGGATACGGAATTGGTAATAATTAAAACCGACGATATCTGCCTTAGGTATGGCGTCGGGTTTGGTAATTTTAAACGTAAAGAATTAAAATAATAAAAAGTTGAAATTAGTATAATTACTTTTTGAAAAGGCTGGGTAATAAATTTTTGTAAGGAAAAGAGAATGTTAAAATTATTAGGCTTAGTTTGCGAAAATCCCGAGTTTTTTGGTTTGCGACATAAAAATTCCGTGGTTTTCTTTGCCGGAACTTAATTAGTTGGTTAATTTGCGTTTGATATTATAATAAACGGTATGTAATAATGCGTATTTGTAAAATAGCGTTATTTTTGGAAAAACCGGCGTTAATAATAAGATCCGTTATTCCGGTAAATTTAATTAAATATATATAAGTTTGTATATTATTTAAAGCGCGTATTTATTATAACGGATTACGTAAATAATCGTTATATAAAAGGAACTGTTTTTAATTAATTATTTTAAAAGCTACCGAAAAAAGCGGTTATGAAAATTCCGTACGAAAAGACGTAATATAATGGATTTGGTTAGTTACTATCCGGATGGATATTTTTTATTATTAATGTAATATATATATACGTTAAAGCAAATTATTTAATAAAGGATATTAAAGGTATAGTTTTTTGTTTTAATACGGCTTAGAATAATTACGTTATAAGTTATTTTTAAAATAAAAATTAATAAGTAGATTTTAATAAGTAAAACCGTTAAATAAGGGGGTAAAAGTGTTTTTTTAAAATAAGTTAATTCGTAAATATGTTAATATCTAAGTTATTTTTTTTAGTATATCTATATATATTATATCCCCGTTTAAATTATTAAAAAGTTTATTAAATATTTTTACGAGCTAAATAAGTGGAATTGGTAACCGGAATACCGAATAAATTTTTACCGGTAATAATTAGTTTGTTATAATAAATTTTTATTTTTTATTTAGTAAATTTAAATATTTTCGGTTTATGCAAAAGTTTAAATATTTTTTTAATTCTATAAATAGCTGATGGGAAGGAATTGTATCCTTAGATATTAAGGTTTTTCCGGGCTGTAATGGCAGTAATTTAGGTAAAAAGGATAGTTTTTATTCGAATTACCTTTTATTTTTTTAAATATGGGATATTATATTTAATATGTTACTGCTGACGGTATTTATAATAAATAAAAATAGGGGTAAAATATTTAATTTAGGGGGTTACGTATATATATATATAAGGATACGGGAAAATTTATTGGTTTATAAGATGGTACGTCCGTATATAAATCCGTTAACGAAAAAAGCGGATTATGTTGTAAGTGGTAATACCGAAATCTTTTTGCTTATTTGTAAATTAATACCGAAAGAATAATGCTATCGAAAGCGGACGTAAATAAGGGGTGTACGCGTTTAAGGTTATCGAAAACTGTTCCGAATAAATCTCGATATTATTATAAATTTTTTTCCAGTTAACGGTTTTTGGGATATTATATTAAATGCGGAATATTTTATAGTTACGATAGTTAAGTTGGAATAATTATTAATAATGTATATTTTTTCCTGCCGCCCGGTTTTGAACAATATAGCCCGAATTATAAATCGTTTATATACGATTAGCCTAAATATATAGGGCGTAATCGGGAATGCCCGGGGTATTTTAATAAGTACGAATTAATTTAAAAACCGTATTATTGACGTAAGTTGCGGCTGCTGTAATTTATTATTATTAATTTTTAATTGTTTATATTGCTTTAAGTTTTTTAACCGTAAAAATAATTTGTAAGCTTATATTTGTTTATATACGTATTAATATACGGAAAAAATAAAACGAAATTTTATTTAGTAATATAAAATTATTAATTAGTTATTAAAAATGTAACGATATCGAATTATTATTAGATATTTTTTTTAAGAATTTGTTTTAATATATGTTTAATTCTTATTACGTAAAAGGGTTTATCGAACGGTAATATAATTAATTATGTATAATATCTTTACGATTAAATTCGACGTATACGTATAAACGTTTACGTAACTTTAAATGAAACCGAATTATCGTTGGTGTTACGGCGAAGTTCGGTTAGGATTTTAAAAGGGATATATTTTTGGATTTGAATTTTCCGGTTTAATTAATTTATTAAATATACCGATATAATAATTTACATTAATACAGATTTAGTACGTAAAAAGGTTTTATGTACGAGATCGATTAATTATATATTTTTATATTATTATTTTTACGATTATTAAAATAACGATATTTACGTTTAAAAATTAAAACCTTTAAAAAGTAGTATAAATATCGTACCTTAGCAAAAGAATTTTTTATAAAAGGCTTAAATTAAGCATATAAAATATTATACTGGGAAAAAGTTTTTAAAGGATTAATAATAGGTTTATAACATAATTGGTATAATTTTATATATTAATTCGTTATAGTGATAATAATCGGATGAAAATTAACGCGGTAAAGAATTATAAAATTACGGTATTATTAGATAAGGTGTAAAAAGGGAATTAAAATTATTTAAGTTAATTAATTCGGTTATTAAGTTAAGTTGTAATAATATATAAAGGTATTATTTAGAAAACGAATTAAAATATTCGTTGCTATTTTATTAACGTAATAAAAATAATATTTATATTAGTTATTTTTATTATATTTCCAGCTTAAAGTTGTTCTTTGTATTTTTGCCTTTTTTGTATATTAATAATAATTATTTATCGCTAGTAGATATTTTACCCCCGGATAAGTACGGAATTCCGTTACGTTTGGCGATTATATTTTTTTATTATATTTATCCGAGTTATTGTTCGTTTGTTATTATTTTAAATATTGAAATATAAGATAGTAAGTATGAATTAAGGTTATTTTAGTTATTTATCTAGGTGGCAGAGGTTTTTTATATATGTACAATATTAACGGGAGAATATATTACTGTATTTATTAATTAAACTTTAACTTTCTTTTATTTTAGCATTAAAAAGATTTTTTTTTCGCCATTTAGCTTTTGCCGTACGTTAGGTGTTTGGTTAATTTGCCCTGTTTTCGTCGACGAGAAACGCAGGATATCTTGTTAGGTTATCGAATATTTTCCGTACAGTTGATTTTTAGTGCGACTGTAACGGTCCCGGGAAAGCCGGGTATCGTAAGTTTTTTTTATGTTTTATTAAAATATTCCGGGAAGATTTTTTCTTTCCAAATCTAGATTGGACAAAAAGATGTTTAAGAGTTAAATATAAATGTTATCGCCAGTTTTTGCGTATTTGGTGTAATATTTTCTTAATTTTTGCAGTTATTGAATAAGGTGTTTTTGTTTTAATTGTTTTAAAATATATAAAAATTATTACCGGCTGGCTAATTACGGGGTAAATTCTTAATGTTTTTTTTATAATATTCTGTATTTTAACGTATCCTTGTTAACGGTATTTTTTTTGCTTAGTTCTGCGGTATATTGTTGGATGGAGTAGATAAGGATTCGTTTATTTCTGCCAGGTAACCGTATACCTGGCTTGGAGGTATCGATTAAGACAGGTTTAGCGAGTTTTAATTATAATTTTTTTTAAATATTTTAATATATTTTTATAAGGCGGAAGTTTACCCGAGATCCGAAGCCGAAAAAATTAATACCTTTTTTAACGTTTGTAAAAAGTGTATATCGATAAGTAAAAATAAAAATAATATTATAACGTTTAAAATATTCGGATAAAAGGTTAGAAAATTATCAAACGATAAGAATTGTTCGTTCGCCAGTAGTTTTCTTATCGGCAAAACGCTTTATAATAAAAAGGTTAAGGTTTCGATAGCTGTGGCAGCGAAAATTTTAATAACTTTAATACTTTATCTATTTAACTTACTTTTAAGAAAGAGGTATTTAGGTTTTTTATATTGTACCGGTATAAGTTAGTAAGGTAAGTTAAATTATAAAGGCGTTTAAATATATTAACCGATAAATTTTTCTTCCTTAGTTTAATTTATTAAATTCCATTTTAAAATAATATGTTTTAATAAAGTTTAAGCGAGTATGGAACGTTTTAGTTAATAATTGGTATGTATATAATAACTCCGTAAACCGTTATCGTATTAAAGCGGTTTTGCAATTAATTAAATAAAGGCAGGCGGATTTTTAAGTTGTTTTTGTACTAAATTTTTACGGTGAAACCGATATACATTAACGATGGCCCTTTAAAAACCATTTAAGATTACCTGGTATTTATTACCCCCCTTTTTTTTTTAATAAAAAAGTCCGGTAGCGATTAATTGGTAAAAATACGATACCAGTTTTTTGTTAATTACCCGATTTCTGATTTTTGTTATAATATTTGCATAATAATAGCACGGCTTATAATTCCTTTATTCGAAATTTTTCTCTTCGCGTTTTAATCGGCTTCGACGGTATTATATTATTTAAGGGGGCATCCGGCAGGGTAAAAAAAGCGAAAAGGGGAATTAATTAATACCAGGTATTTTAATAAACTTTAAGGCATAAGGTATTTTTAATTTTGGTCGTTAAATGTTTAGCTTTTACTGCTTTCTTTATATATACGTATTTTCCTTTTTAACAAGCAGAAATATAATCTTGCTTCCGATAAAAAATTATATCGTACCGTAGCGTTACAACCTGCAATCTAGACGTTACGCGTTTAAAAGTTTAAGTACATTTTAATATAAAATATAAAAATATTTTAATTATTTTAATAAAAACTTAATAAATTATGAATATATCGGACGATATCGTAAAGGAAATTTATATAAAAAAATTTCGTTATAATTCCCGTATTGCGGTTTATTAACGTATATCGCATATTATTATACGTAAAAATCGGGTTATATCGCCTACTTAATAAAAAATATAATAAACTGCGACCCGTTTTATATATCCGGGTTACAGAAATTTCGAAAAGGACGTAATCGTTAAAGTAAATATTTAAGCCGTTAGAATTAATTTATATTAAATTAAAAACGTAAATAATAATCCGCTAATTATTTATATTTATGGAAAATATAAATAAGTTCGACAGTATTTTATCCAAATATATAAATATAAACGATAACGACGTTCGGAACGTTTCCGATATTACCGAAATAAGGCTTACCTTATTGCGCGGATAATACGGATCGTTTTATAAAAATATTTCCGTTTTTTAATAATTAAAACGGTATTTTCCATATTACGTATCCCGTTTAATAAAAGCCGATTACCTTGTTTTTACCGGGTATCATGATTTTGTTCCGAAAGTTCGATATCTTTTAGGATTGCGTTTATATACGACCTTATAACTAAAAATCTGGCCTTGCCGAAAAAATCTTTACGTTACTTTTGCTTTAATTTCTACGTCTTTATTTAGTTACTAAAGTTCTCCCTAGATTCGGTAAACGATTTTAAAAAAAGACCTAGTTAAAAAACGGAAACGTAAATCTTATCGTATTGTTAGGTTGTTATATATTTACGTAAGGCCCTTAGGTAATAACCGAAATAAAAATAATTTATCCCGTTTATATCGAAATAATAACGCTTTTTAAATATGCGAATAAATATTATAAAAAGGCCTGGGGGAAAGTTATAATTTCGGAATCCGCTTAACGCAAGTCGATAATAACGGACGATATATAAAGGTTAGTACCTTACGGCCTTTAGTTACGAATTATACGTAAATATATTTTAAAAGTTCGCTTTTAAAAGTTTCAGGAAATAATATTCGTAATATAATAATATAAAAGAAAAACCAAGTTAAAACCGAAAATGTTACGAATTTTCCGAATTAATATACGTTATAACGTAAATTAACAGGATTTAATTAGCCGTATTTTAAATGTTAATATATACGTATAAAATATTTTTTACTAGATAATAAATATTTAAAGGAAGGAATTATAATACGTTAGAAAAGGTATTTTTGTTTTTAATCCTTAATTTATATTTAATATTTTTATTATTTTTAAATTATTTAAAAAATTTTTACGTTTCTGGTACCCCTTTTAATAGGTGGTGTTTGAAAGTTACGGAAAAACGATATTTTAAATTAGAATTATCCGAGTTAGGTACAGAGGATAAATAAGCGATGTAATTATTAAAAAGGTATAAATAAGTTAGAAGCTTAGAAATTAGAATAAGGTTATAATTATTAAGGAGGTATAACCAGGTCGGTTATTTGTAATAGTAAAGTAAATAACAGGTATTTTTAAGGGAAGAAAATTACGGTGGTATTAGGAGGGGTACCGGAATTTAGGTTTTTAACTTATACTTAATATTTTTATTATTTTTCCAAAAAACTTTTTATTAACGTATTACGTTTTATTTGTTATAAACCCTTACGTTTTACCTACTGTATAGTATAGCTAACGGTTTATATATTACCGATATTAGAATATAGGACTGGTTTTATACTTAAGGTAAGTAATATAAAAATAACCTTAATTAATTAAATAATATATTATTAATTATTTATTATATTATATAAGTTCCTTCCGGGGAATAACCGATATTTATTCGGAATACAAATTTTTGCTTTATTATACTTTAACGTAACTTATTTATAAACGTTTCGTTTTATTCCGAATGGTAATAGTTAAAAGGCGTATAATAAGGCAATATTCCGTATAATATATAGATAATTTAAAATAAATATAATTAGGATACGGTTTTATTTAAATTTAACGGTAAAAATTTAACTTATTTTTATCGTTACCGTTTAAAGTATACGGAAATAAAGTTAATTACGTTTTGTAATAATATAATAACAATTATCGGGTTAACGTTACCCGGAATTAATATAATAAAAAAAATAATTTAGGGACGTTAATTATTTCCCAAACTTTTTGGTAACGTCGTTAATATATTTAATAACCGACATTTATAAGGACGATATTTTTACTTAAATTATTCTTTTTTAACAAAAGCTAATTTTTTAAAACCGTTTGGTGGTTTATTAACGAGGGGCTTCGTCGATTAAAACATTATAGTTTTTATTAAGCTTTTATAACCGTTCTTCGGTAAAATCTTTTTTTTAAAGCTTTAAGGGCGGAGATTTTGGGCAGAGCTTCTTATTTTTTTTTTTTTTTTTACGCGTTTTTTAGTATCGGAACTTTTTTCGCTATTTTCCTTTTTCCGTTTAAATATATTTTTTTTTTTCCGGCTTCTTGCCGTTCTCGGGCAGCAAGTTTTTCCTAAGACGATTTACGGGCCGTTTAATTTTTTTATCCGCAGGTTTTTAAGGTAATATTTTTCTAAATATCTTTTATATCCTAATAAAACAGATTGGTATTAGTTACCCGATACCTTTACGATTTGTTAAATTAAATTACAGGTTTAATTTTTTCGTTTTTTATCCCGAAATTTATAATTTCTTATTTTTATATTACTATAGCAACCGTAAAACGACCTTGGTTAAAAAAAAAGGAAACGCAAGTCGATTTTTTTTTTATTATTACTTATTCCGATTTAAACGAAAGGAAAAAGAAATCGAGGAGACGGTAAAAATCCGAATTCGAAATATAATTTTTCCTTTTTTTACTTCCGGGCGAATTTTAATATCTTAACGGTACGTTAAATCGTTATTACCAGATTTAACCTTTTTAAAAATGGATTAAAATAACGAAATATTGCCGTTTCGAATATAAGATTTTTTTTTTATATTTTAATCTAATATTTTAATAATATCGCTTTAAATAAGCACTATAAATATTTTAACGGAAATTTCGTTTTCGTTAATAACGAAAATATCGAATTTAGTAAAAAATTAAATAAGAATTTAATTGTTAAGATTTTCGAAATCCGAGTAAATAACCGGTAATATATTTATGTTAAAATATGTTAAATATATTCGCCGGATGAGTTATTGTCGGGAAAAAAATTATATTACGGTTAACGCAAAATAATCGTTTTAAATTATAATAAGTTTAAATATTTTATCCATTTAAAAAAAGGTAAAACTAATTAATTTCTTCGAATAGATATAATCGACGCGCGTTAAATCACAGTATCGGCAAAGGTTAACTATTAGGATAAAAATAAAAATAAAATTTAATCCGCCTTTTACTAATAATAAGTAATTAATGTTAAAAATATGAAACTCTCGGTAAATTTATTAAACAAAATATAATTTTATTTTTGTAAGTAATTAATAATATCCTTAGAAAATTAAACCGTATTATAAATACAAACGTTCCGAAAATCCGGATAAAACCATAATTTGTTATATTAATAAAGAATACCAGGAATAACTATATGATAACTACCTTATATATAAGGTTTTACTAAATATATACAAGCGTTTTAGTACCGATAAATCTTACAAATTAACGCTTATTAAGAAAAAGTAAAAAAAGTCTAACGTTACGTAAACTGCTAAATACTTAATTAACGTAAATCCCGAACCTAGGCCGTACGAAAAATTCTTTAAAGCTAATATTAGGAATAATAAAAACCGTTTTATTATTAAGATAAAGGATTTCCGTAAAAACGTTACAAGTAAAAAAAAGGAATGGACGGAATTATTTAACTACTTTATATACGGATATTAAATTAATTAGACTAAGTAAAATATAATATAAAACAAAACCGTTTAAAAAATAACAAAGCAAAAAAATTAAGCTCGGAAAAAATTAACGTAATTAGGTAAAAATTTACAAATAAAAAATCGGGGGCTTAAATAAAACAAAGATTTATTAAATGCTTTATATATAATTTTATTCGTCTTTAAGTAAATAATACAAATTGGAAAATATAAGGACGCCTTTCTTTATTAATACGGCCTTTTTTTTCTGCCGGTATAATATTTTTCTGCCGGTATTTATCTTTATTTCGTTATTTTATTTTTACCGGCAGAAAAATATATTTTAATTAAATAATAACTTATTAAAGTTAAAAATTTCTGCAATACTTACATTTTTATACCTAACGTACTTATTACCATATTAAATTTGCAATTAAAGCCTTTTAATTTTTTAAAAGATATCTTTAAAGCTTTACAAAAGCAGCAATAACAATAATAACGACGACGATAATAATAACGTTATTTTACCAATATTTCGGTACCATAATAAAGATTCCGAATCCTGAAAAAAAAGTAATACATAAGGATTAACAATATCTACAGCCTTATCGGCGTCTGCGGCGCCGTCTATAGCGCCATTTACAGCATTTACAGTACCTATAGTACCTACAGCACCTACAGTACCTATAGCACTTATAGCACTTACAGCACCTACAGCACTTACAGCACCTATAGCACCTATAGCACTTACAGCACCTATAGCACCTATAACACTTATAGCGCCTATAGCACCTATAATACCTACAGTACCTACGGTAATAATAACCTTAACCTTTACGACAGTTCTTAACTTTAAACTATTAACAAAAATTCGTTATAATTACTTACCGCCTTTAACGTATAATAGGTTATTCCGAACTAAAATTAGGCGTATAATTTTTAAAGGAAAAATTCGGTTAAAATAATTAGTAAAAAAATAATCCCGTTAAACTCCTTTTATACGGAAAAAAAATATTCCTTAATAAAATTTATTCCTTGCTATAAATAACGATAATTACGGTATTCTTCTTATAATTACCCGAAAACATTTATTTACTTATCAGCTTTAAAGTTTTAACCTTTTATAAAATTACTTAATTATATAATTTTCTATATCTTACAGGCCGGTTTTAAGCATTAATATCCTATATACATAACGTACAGCTAATTAACGTCCTTTAATTAACTAAAAAAAAGTATTACTTATTAATCTGGAACTTAAAAAATAACGACTTTAATTACTTATACGTTTCCGGCTAATAAATCCAGGTTATAAAATATAACCTATAATATCTTTCTTTACGGAATACCTTTTAATTGCTTAATTATATATATAAATACGATAATATTACGGTTTAAATTAATTTTTTTTTAAAATATATCGTAAAGTTACGTTAAATTCCTGTATTTAATTATTATAATTAATAATAAAAAGTAATTTAAAGGTATATTTTGTTTTAAATTTTATTAATTTACAATTTTCTGGTAAAAAATCTTCCTTATTATATACCTTTTAACGATAAAACCTGGCAAATACCTTTTAAAAGCTTTTCTGCTATCTTGCCGGTATATTAATATTTTACCCCGGATCGTTTCGGCCGAAATGCAATACTATAAACGGTTTTTACATAATTCCTAAAATAATCCAAATTATTTAACTTTACCCCGTTTTCCTTATACTTAAAATAATTACAAAAAATTAAATTATTACGTTCCCTTTTTTTTATTTATTTTAAATACTTACGGTTAAAATAATCGTTTATTACGGCCGTTCGACAATATTCGAACGTTTTTTTTTCGAACAAAAGCCTTTCGTCGCCGACGTAACGTAAATATTACGTTCTTTTTATAAACAAAAAAAAACGATCCGGTTAAGAAAATATCTTTTTTACTGCAACCTTTATCCGTAATTATCGTTAAATATATTTACGTTTTATTATTTTTCGTTTATAATTTAAAACGGTTATAAATTCGGCGGATCGAATACGTAATTAAAACAGCTTTTTATTATTTAAATTTTCCGGTTAATTAACGAAAATCTCGGTTAACTTAGTACGTTCCGGAATATATAATTTAATAACCGGCATAACGTATATTTCCTTAATTTTTTCTATTTTTCCGGTAAATTATTTTTTAATATTTTATATCGGGCGGTTTCGGAAATAATACTTACGATATCCGATTTTTATATTTTTATAACGTTATACTTATTTAATCTTAATTTATCGGCTAAAAT
The DNA here is from genome assembly GCA_004155055.1 of Monosporascus sp. CRB-8-3. NCBI lineage: Eukaryota > Fungi > Ascomycota > Sordariomycetes > Xylariales > Monosporascus > Monosporascus sp. CRB-8-3. The sequence goes on from QJNZ01000541.1 coordinate 47,066, forward strand.
CCCGAATTTTTTCCTTATTATTATAACCTTAGATTCGAAACCGATTACTTTTTAACTTTATTTATTAAAGTTTTAAATTTTTAATTTCCGGATCGAATAATATTTTTTACTAAATTTTATCGGGTACCATATTACTAGCTACGCAAAAATCGTTTATTAAGTTTATATAAAACCAGAATTAAATTAATTTATTTTCGGTAAACTTATTTAAAACGGCATTTTAAATATAAAACCGGAACTTTTCGTTAATATATACCTTATTAAACGTAACCTATTTTAAATCGTAACGTATCGCCTAATTACGAACGGCGTCCGGTATTTTGTTTATAAATAAAATCTTTTATTAAAATTAGGTTACTTTATATAAATACGGGCTCCGACGTACCATTTACGGCATTGGCGATTATCCTCCGTTAAGCTTTAAGCCTTATAACTTCTTTATTTTTAATATTAAACGATTACCGCCTTATATCGTTCCGAAGCTTATAATATTATAACGTCTGGTTAAAGGAAAAAACGTTATTTTCGAATTAACGGAAAATCGGGATTTTAAATTTGGATTTTTTTTATCGGATAGGCGTATACCCGACCGGGCCTTAGTTTTTAACCTGGAAAACTTTCTTTACGTAGGTTAAACTTAACGTATAAAACGTCTCGTTATACAACCCTTAGCTTATAATAATAATAATAAAACAAAGGATTACCTTCTTGGTTATTATAAAAAAAAAATAATCCTAATAAATATTAAAACGTCTTATTTAACTATTAAAAATAACGGACGACGGGCTACTTACGGTTTAAGCTTATTATTGGCCCCCTTATAATGGATAAATTTTACCGCTATCGATAACACGTCTTTCCCCATGTCGGAATAACGTATAACTATTAACAAAATATTTTCGTAACAAAAAACTTTAAGGCACCTTCGGCTTAACGTTTTTTAACAAAGTAATTTTTCGAATAACGCGAAATTTTCGTTTTATACTTTATCGTTTTTATTATACTTAATTATTTTTAAATTATAAAATTTTTTTTAAAAACCGTTTTTAAATTTATTCGGCTCGTTATTAATAAATTCCGTAAACCGTATTCCGGTATACGTAAAAAATTAATAACAACTTACTAATTATACGTAATACGTTTTAACGGGAAAAACGGTAATATCGTACGTAATATTAAAAATTAATAAGGAAAATAAGCTATTTACGTCTATAACCGGCTTTCCGTTAATATTAAGTAGTTAAAAGCCGAAACGAATAATTATAACTATATCGTAAAATTAAGGAATAACGTTTTCGTTAATTTTTGCGGTAACCAAATACAAAAAGGAAATAAAAAAAAAACGTACGTTCTTAATCGCTTTATAATCGTTCCTATTTATAAACCAGCTATTAATATCGGTATAAAACTGCTGGAACTGGCGAAAATATTCCCAGGACGAATTTTTTAAGTTAATCCTATAATTATTATATATATAATCGATAAAATTTATCGTTATAACCGCGTCCGTTTTTTTAATCGTATCGTTTTAAAATCCCAACTTATTAAAGTTATAGTAATTTAGTTTTCCGTTAGCAAAATCCGTAATAAGAAATAAAGGAAAATCCGAAAGTTTGGTTATTTTTTTTATTTCCGCAAAATACCGGTTGTATTAATTTTAATAATAATTACGCGCCGGGGCTTAAAAAAGCGTTTTTTACTTATTTAAATACGTAACGCCGTACGTTTTTTAACCGTAAAAGGTTGTAATTAGTTTTTTTTCGTTACCCGGTTTTTAATTTTTTATTCGGTAAAATATTAAATAAAATCGGTATAATATATTACGTAACCGTACCTAACGGAAAAAAAAACGGTTACGGTTTTATTTTTTCCCCTGTATTTGCGGATAAAAGCCATATTTGAAAAAAACGAAACGGAGGATTACGATAAAAATAAAGATAATAGCATTTCCGATTCCTGGAAAAAGTCGAAAATTAAAAAAGGGCGATAATAAGGGCAAAGGCCTTTATTTTAAATACAAAAATAGCGTTATGGAACTAAAAACCCAGATTTAGTTTTTTCGACTATATATAATAAAATTTCAAAAAGTCGAAAATAAATACGCGTTTTAACTGGGGAATTTTAATCGGTTAACAGGGATAAAGCCGTAAAACGCGCGTTTGCCGGTAAGTCGCGAAGTTAAATATATAATACCTGGGAGGAACGAACCTTTTTACTGTCGGAACCGCTAAAAATGGCGATACGTACTAGCTAATTCGGCGGTCAGAATAGCGCTTTCTCGCTTTAATCTGTAATATATATAAAAATTAAATTTATAGCGCGGTTATTTTTTTTAGTTTAACGGGCCGTAAAAGTTATTTTCCTTAACCGTATCTACGTTTAACTATATAAGCTTTAAAATTAACGTTATAAAGGCGTTATTTCAGTAATATAATACCGGGATATTATTCCCTGTATATTTTATTATACGTTTTCGAAAAAATCGCTTTACTATATTATTAAACGCTTTTTTAAAAAAGGGTTTTAAATTACGTTATTTGCAGATTTATAACGCTATGTTTACGATATAAATATTTCGTAAAATATTTTATTAATTTGATACTATAATATAAAAATATACAAAACTAATAATGACCGGCTTTAACTAATTAAACATCTAAAATAGTTAATCAAATTACTAAATACTATTATATTTAACTTTAATTCTTAAAGAATTTTTAAGTTTGCGTTAATATATTAACGTTAATATAAATTTATTTTAATAATAATAATATATCGTTAGCGTTATAATAATTATAAAACTACGTTTTAAAATTTACAGGTTATCTTAGTACGTTATTAATCATTTCGCGTATACATATATTAATATCGTTTTAATACTTTTAAATAATAGATATAATATAATTAATCTATAAGATATAAATTTTAAACCTATTAAAAATATTAAAGCCTTTATATCTTTTGATAAAGTTCAGGTTTTAAATTATATGCATATTAATTATTCGTTACGACATTAACGATATTAAAAATTAATTTAATAAATTACGGGCTTATTAAAACTTAAATTCTTAAAAGCTACAAAATTTAAGCGGTAAATTATATTACGTAAATTTTTAAGATTAAATCCTGTTAGATAGATCACAATATTACTATATATTAATAATATATTATAAAAGTCCGTAAATTATTATAACGATAATTTTTAATAATATCACGTTATCGTAATTTCATATTCTTAAATACGGCTTACCGTTTTTATTTAAATAATTACTTTATAATAACTAACCCTTTATAAAGTTGATGATTATTATATATTATAGATTATACTTAATAAGACGTTTGCTTTATAATCGTAATACGTCTTCGTAGGAAATTTTATTTACAAAATAAATATCGGTAATTAATTTTTTTTTAAATTATATATTATTTGCGAAAAATCGTTTTAACGGCGTAAAGTTCTATATAAGTTATATTGTAATAATAATTAAAAAAGAATTTCTGAAATAATATTTATAAATTCGTAAATTATAATAAAAATATTACGCCATTGTTTTACCTTTATTTAAAAGCCGAAATAATAACGTCCGTACCATTTCTTTTTAATGTTAAAATACTTAAAGAAATTATATCGATATTATAACGTATTAATAATAAATATGAAGTTTTATAAAGCTTAAATTGAAGTAATATAACTAATTATTACGGCGTTAATAGTTTTTAAAGCTAGATGAAATATTCGGTTATTAAATAAAAAAGGGGGGGAAATCTATTTAAAAGATAAGTAGCACGTCTATAGATATAACGTATTAGTAGCGGATTAGTAGCGTAGATAAGCCGTATAATATATACCGTAACAGTTTGGTTAAAAGAAAATCTAGAATTTATTTAAAAAAAAATAAACATTTAATTTATTTTTTCTATTTAAATAAGTATGTTTAATTACTAAAAGAAAAACAGAAATTAAATTATAATTATAATGGTGAATTTTCTATATTTTATTATTAAAGGTTTTAAAATTAATTACGAGCAAAATATTAATTAATTTTAAACGTAAGTTAATCTTTTTTTAAGCGAATTATAAATTTAATATTCAGTAATATATTATTACAAAATTTAAAGCTGATAATAAGATTTTTAAAGATTTTATAAAGTTAATAACAGAATTATTATTAAATATATTAGAATTAATAAAAGAGGAATAATATAAATATAATAAAAACTAGTTTAAAATCTATCTTCTCTTTATATAAGAGGTATAAGTAGTGAATTATATAACGATTATCTCGTAAAACTATCGTAATGATAATATAATAATAAAATATTAAACGTTTAAAGTTATTTTAATAACTCGTAATATTTGTTATATTTTTTTTTTAAATTTTTAATAAAGTTTTTTCTTTTTATATTTTTATATTTAAAAGTTTAAGTAAAAGTCCCCATATTACGGATTATTATTAATAATAGAATATAATCTCTGTATTTTTTTAAGGAAAAAATATATTAAAATTATTTTATTACGGAATAATCAAGCTATTAAAAGTTTTGCGAGTAAAGATTTCTTTTCTTCCTTTTAATATATCGTTATTAGCATATATAACCATTTTCTTTTCCTAAATTTTGTTTTCTATTTTTTTTTAACTTTTGCCGGTATGTAATTTATTATCCGTTTATGCTAAATTTATTCTTTTAAGTTTATTACGAGTTTGTATATATTTTCGTTATTAATTTATAACGGAATAATTTTTTAAGTCGTTTTTAAACTAGCTTTTCGCATTAAGAAAAATCGTACCTATATTTTATAAGTATTTTTTAATAACTTTTTTCTTTTTTAGTTAATAGTTTGCTTTAAAGTTCTTTATATTATTTCGAAATCTCGTTAGACGGTAATTATAATTTATTATTATAAAGTTAATACAGTATTTAAAAGTGTTAATAACGTTATTATTTTCCGTTTATTTATACATTATTTTACGTAAATATTTTAGGAATTTATTGTAATTAAAAATTTAAACCAAAGTAAAATTAAAGTTTTTAAGAAAGATTATATTGTATTTACGTAATCGAAAGTAATTCCCTTTACTTTTTAAACGAATTCTTTATTAATCTAATATATAAGTTAAAATAGTTTAGATTATTATTAAAATTAACGTTAAAAATGTTTATTAAACGTATAAGAAAAATATAAACCTTTGTCTTTATTTTATTATCATAAAGCTTTATATTTAAATAGTTATAAATTTAATAGTAACTCTTTTGTTATTAACGTAGATAGCTTCTACGCTTATTACCCGGAGTTTTTAATAAGTAATACGGTAAGTATTTCGAATATACGATCAGTTTTTATTTTTAACTTTTTTTGAAAATACTGAACAAATAACAGATATTTCTACAGTTTTTAACGTAAATATTTAACGATTTTCCTCTTATTATTATAGTTAATATTTTTCGAAAAGAATTAATTAGGTTGTTGTTTTTACTAAGTTATATAATAATATCGCCGAGAATAATAATAGTAAAAATAACAATAATAAAAACGACGACCTTTAATTATTTTTATAATTATTAGTTAATATTTTTTAATATTTTATAAATTATATATAAATCTTATTTTAAAATATTTAATAACTGTAAATACTTTATTAAAAAACAAATATATTTAAAAGTCCGACGATAACCATTTTTAGTAAATAATAAGTAATAATTATGTTTTTCTCTTCTATTATAATTTTTTTCTTCTATTTTAACATCTCTTTATATACAGTAATACTGTTTTTAAAAAAATAATTATAAAATTCTTACGCATCTTTATAAAAAAGAATTTTTATTTTATTTTAAAAGGTATTATTTATTTTGATAAATTTTTCGATACGTTAAAACTTTTTTTTATCATATTAATATTTTTTTCTATTTTTAAGGATAGCTTGTTATGTTACGGATTTAATAATAATATAAGAAAAACGGTCTAATTTTTTAATATAAAAATAAAGATTATATTATAGAAATTAATTTTGAATATAAAATTCTTTAAATTTTAAAAATTTTAATATATTTAGCAAAATGTCTTTTTATTAAGCCGTTATTAATTAATATACTTAAGAAAAAATTTTAGTTATTAATTCTATAAAATTTCTTTATTAAATAGCTTTTATTATAATAATTTTTACACGTATTTTCAGCTTTATAAACATACTTTTATAATATTTTATTTTTTATATTATTACAACTTCTTTAAATTAATCTAAATACGAGCATAAAATTTAAATTATCTTAGCATAAAAATGATATTTTAATTAATATTAGTTTCTTTATTAAATAATTATTATTATTATATATAAATTATACTTTTTATAACGAAGCCGTATACGTAAAACTTGATTAAATAAATTAATAAAATTATATTATATAGTTATTAAACTTTATTAAAACTAAACCCTTTTGCTAGTAAGTTTTTCCGATAAATAAAATTAATATAATTTTAATCGTTTAAATGTTATATTTTAAAGCAATTTTAAACTACTTAGTTCCACTTTTATTAACGATTATTTTAAACGGAATTTAAAACCGTTTTCGTAATCCGCATTAACCGGATAAATTCTTGCTTATAATTTCCCAGTTTATATTAAGTTAAAAGACCTAATAACTTAATAGTTACGAACCTGGGTATCTCTTTTAATTGCAACAAGCTTGGGCACCCTATTTCGGTTAACCTTAAGAAATAGCTGGTTTAAATCTAGCTTAGGCCACCGTTCTTTTAGGTAACGCCAGCTTAAAGAAGCTAATTAATTAGGGTTTCGGCCCCGTTATCGTGTCGGCGATAACCAGATAGATTAGGGGCTTTAGGAACTAATTAATTAAATTAATCGTGTACATAGCTACTGTTTGTTACCGTGCATTTATGATCCGTATTGCGTTTTTCCAGCCTTTACTAAAAAGGGACGGTTCTTAGGGGGTGTTTTTCGGTTGCGTTTATGCAGAATTACTTATGGACATATATGTAGTGAACGGATCAGCTGTATATATGTACATAGCTAGATACCTTAATAGCACTTTACCTTGCATATTAAGTTAAAAATTAAATTTCGAACGTTTTAAATATTTTCCCGTTTTTATTTACCTTTTTAAATAAATCTTATACATAATTAATATTAATCGTTATAACGTCGTTTAAATTGTATTATTTTTATATTATAAATTAAATTATATTCGAATAATAACGGAATAATTTTATATCTTTTCTAAGAAAATACGATTAAATTAAAAAATGATGTAGATATTTTTTATTCGTTTTAACCCTTTATAAAGTTTTAAGATTTTAAATAAAACCTTTTTCGTAAAAATTATAAAGTTATAATGTACCCGTATTTTATATTAAGGATTACCCGGAATATTTTAACTGTTTTAATTAATAAAAAATCGAAAAGTTATTTTATATAAATTTAATATTTACTATAAACAGCTTAATATTTTCTAAGTTATTATTTATTTTTTAAAAGATTTCTTTTATCGAATTACTTAAATAATATAAGGTATATTAAGGGCAAAGTTTATCGACATTTTACGCTCGGTTTTAATATAAGATCTTTTATAACCGAAACGTATAATTTATCGTAATCGTAAATATTAGCAATACTTACCGTATTTAAAAATAGTACAAAAAGTATTTATTATAGTAATTATTAATATAATTATTTCGTATTTTTAGTTTAACTTAAATATTATAGCTTAAGTTTAATAATCTTATATGTATAAATTATACCGTTAATAAATATAACGTTTAATTTAGTGATTTTACATTATAAAACATTTGTAAATAATACTTTAAAAATTAAGTTTAACGTTTTATTATCCATTTATTTATAAATAAATAGTTGCATTTAATTTATATTTTTTTAAAGGGAATAATCCGTAATTAATAACGAAATAAATTTTTCGTAACATAGATATAGTATTATTTTAATTTTTTAATATCTAAAATATTTTTTCTTTTAAAATAATGTTAAAATGGTCGTTTATATATTTTTAAAACGCCGAAATTTTCTATTATAAAGAAATTATATGATTAATTAATAAACTTTTTAAATATATCCCGGTTATATATAACATAAATTAAACCTTTGTATTTTAATAAATTATTATTATTTTTGATAAATTATAATTATTACTAGTTTCGTATTTTTTAAAATCTTTTGTATTTAAGTTTTATTAAACATAAAATTATTTTAAAATTTAACTTAAAACTTAAAATAATAATCAGGTTTTTTTCTAATAATTATAACGTTTCGATAACGTTATTAACATTTTATTATTATATAGGTAAATTATATTACATTCTTTAAGCTATAGTTCTAATATGTTCTAATTCTTTCCAACTAGGGGGAAAGCAACTAGATATAACCTCCAGCTTCTTTATTCTTACAATCCTAAGGCCACAGATTAAAACCCTTTTAATCCTTTCAACCTCCTAACAATAAATCACTACATCTACCGATACGCCCTTATAGCCCTAAAGTTACTAAAAGTTATTCGAACCTCACCGTCGCCCTAAAAAATCTTTTCATCCGTCCTATACAAATCCTACAGCCCCTCCGGAATAAAGCTAACCTCACATTCTACACCACGCTTCTGTTTCTTCGGGCAATCCTTCGCCATATATCCGTATTCACCACACTTAAAACAAAGTAACTAACCTTCCTTGTTCTATAAAGGCTTATTCCGTCGATTCGCGTTATAACTCCCGTTATAACTGTTACTACTTCCTTTCTTCCCATTTTCCTTTAAATCCTTCCCTCGAAATTTAGCGACAAAGTCGTCATACACCTAATTCACCGTCATGGTTAGGTACTAACGAAACATTCCTTTTATTCGGCCCTTTATAAATCCAGTAACGACTGCCATAAGGGCTTTCTTAACGTTAGCAACAACCGCGGCAGCCAATCAAGCTTCGCCGAATTACCGTCACGGTATCCAATCGCTATCAAGGCTACCTAGACAGCCGTCTTCCACATCTCCCAATTATTACTGCCTCGCAGCCGATTTTCCTCGCTATGCTTAAAATCGAAATCCTTCCAATCCAAATACGTATCCTTCTTCTTCTCAGCGTTACCCTCGCTTTCGCTCGACAGCTTAGCGAATACCTTTATCAGTTATTCCACGTTAAAGCCCTCCGGCTAACCCACGTCTTTTCCAGACGCTGTTCCTTTTCCAATTGCCATCTTGGCTCTTTCTGGTCCTCTCGAATCCTCTCTCTTAAATCCTCTCGGATATTACCGCGTCGACGAACCCTCTCGCTTCTAATCGACAACGGCCACTACGTACGCAGGCGCTTCTCTAGCGACTAAAGGGATTTCACAACCTTTTCTAAGGTCGAACCTTTACAAATTCCTTGCTTTAAAACGCCCTTACGCCGAGCCTGCCGTTTTTCTATCCTAACCTTCTGTACCGAAACGAAGCGGTACTTCGAATGCAACACAAGATAGATAAATCAGGATATTAAAAGATAAAACCAAAAAATGCTACCATATAGGCAATTATGTTGCATTCTTTAGGCTGTGGTTCTGATATATCCTAGTTCTTTCCAACTGGGGGGAAAGCAGCTAGATATAGCTTCCAGCTTCTTTGTCCTTGCAATTTTAAGGCCACAAATTAAAGCCCTTTTAATCCTTTCAACTTCCAAACAATAAATCATTACATCTGCCGATATTATAAAATAATCAATTCTCTTTAAAAAAAACGTAACCGTATAATAAAATTAAATAAATTAAGAAATTATATTATCTCGGTTACTAAGTTTCACTAAAGCTTAACTTTATTTTATACTGCTTAATTATATAAGCCATTATCGACGACCATTTTAAACCGAATTCCGGCCGGTTTTCGCGATACGGAGTAACCGGACAAATTATTACTGGTAATTTTTTAACTTATATCTAAATAAAAATTAAATTTCGAACTTTTTAAACTTTTTACCGTTTATATTTAATTTTCTAACAATTTCTTTATACGGTCGATATTTTTTATTATAAGATTATTTAATTTTTAATTATTTTTATTTATATAAATTTAATCGTATTTAAAAATTAAAAGTAAAATCCGATTTTTTTAAGAAAAAGCGGTTAAATCGACGGAAATATTAATATTTTTAACTTATTCTAAAATTTTATAAAATTTAAAAATTTATAATAAATGGTTTTCTATAATACTTTTATAGTTACGAAATATAAATATCGTATAATAGAAATTACCCGGTATATTTTAATTGTTTTAATTAATAAACATTCGAACAGGTTTCGTAAAATCGATTAAGATTAACGATAATTAACTTACAGTTCTTAGCCTTTTTCTCTAGCTAATATTTAATATTTTTAATTATAGGATTGGTAAAAGGTTATAAAATAGCTATTTTATACAAACTTAAAGTTTATTGCGAAAAGTTTAACATTTTTTAAATAATTACTTTTTAAAAAATTCCCTTTGCTAAATTAATTAAAGGGCATAAGGTTTATTAAGGTCGAAACTTATCGGTATTACGTAATAATCGGGTTCGGAATAAGGGTTTCCGTAACCGAAACGTATAATTTATTATTACTATAAAAACTATTAATAAATACCGTATTTAAAATAATAGACAAAATATTTGTCGTACTAATTATTAATATAATTATTTCGTATTTTTCGTTTAGCCTAGATAATACGGCTTAAACTTAACGACTTTATATAAGATAAATAATTCGTGATTTATAATTCTAGTTAATATATATTTTATCATTTTTATAGGTTTTTCACCGTTAAATTTTCTGGTTTATATATCTTTATTCTTAATAAAATAACAAATATTTGCAGTTTTAAAAGGCAATTAAAGTATTTTCATTTTTAATATTTATTTATTACATTAATACTATTTTTAAAACCATTTTGTCCTTATTATTTCGGAATAAATTAAATATTTTTAAAATAAACTATCGGTTAAATTATTTTCCCCGGTCGGAATAGAATAATAAAATCTCTTATTACTTAATAATTAATAGAATAACCTTATTTTTCGAAAACGTTTATAATGAGTTAGAATTCGTTATTCTCTACAACGTAATAAACTTTTTTCGTACTTAGTTTTTAAACTAATATATTATTAAATTATAATAGTTGTTATAAAATTAAACTATAATTATTTTAATACCCTTTTTAATATATTCTTAACTATATAAATAAATAACGATAAATATAAATATTAAAATATTTTAAACGTTATTTTTTAAAGAAAAAAATAACTAAACCTTTATTTCTTTTACGAAATGAGATTTCTTAACGGTATAAATACTTTTATATAATTTTTAAAGTATTTTCGAAATAGTTTTATAAAATTTAAAAAACGTTTAAATATTATAAACGTTTTAAAATAATAACTAGGCTTTATTAATCTTAATATAACGTTTTTTTTATTTTAATATTATTGTATAAAATTTAAAATTAAAATTATAATATTTAGAAAATTTATAGTTATTTACATTTATATAAATGTGTTATTTTTTTCAGGCTTTTAAATATTTTATAACTATAATATATTATCTACATAAACGATATAAAAATAATTTATTAAAATCGTTAAACTTTAATTACTATATACTTAATACGTAATTAAAACGCTAAATAACTTAAACGGTATTAAATACGTATTCGAAATAATTATATTTTATTTTAAAAACGAGTTTTTATTTATTATATTTTTAATAAGTACTTAAGTATATATATTTTTAAATTTAGTCTTTTATATATATAAGTACTTATTAACTAATATAGTATTTCTTTTATAAAAAATACCGGTATATAGTTTTTATAAATTATCCGATTAAATTTATTATAATTATTATAAAAACGTAACGCGCTTTTTTTAAAAATAAAATATAAAATTTCCCGTTTAATTTTTATTACGTTTAATTTATCTTTTTTTCCGTTAGTTTTTAACACCTTTTTAAAAGCATAAATTTTATTAAAATAATTAAATAAAAGGGGTTTTAAAACAGTTTCTTTTTCTCCTTAAAGGAGACGTAACCGTGGAATAAAATTAAACAAATAAATAGATTGTAATATCGGTTGCTAAGCTTTACCAAGCCCTAACCTTCTTACAGCCCCTATCGACGACCATTTTTAACCGAATTCTGGACGGTTTTCGCAATCCGGAACAGCCGGACAAACTATCGTTCGTAATCTTTTTCGTATCGAACCAAAAGTTAAACTTCGAAGTTTTTAAACTTTTTGCCGTTTATATCTAATTTTCCCAATAATTCCTTTATACGGTCGATATTTTTTACCATAAGGTCGTCCAATTTTTAATTATTTTTGCTTATATAAATCAAATCGTATCCGAAAATTAAAAACAAAATCCGATTTTTTTGGGAAAAATCGGTTAAATCGACGGAAATATCGATATTTTTGGTTCGTTTTAAAACTTTATTAAATTTAGGGATTTTAAAAAAAACGTTTTCCGTAAAGATTTTATAATTACGGAATACCGGTATCTTATAATAAGAATTGCCCGGTATATTTTAGTTATTTTAATTAATAAGAATTCGAAAAGTTATAAAATCGATCGAGGTTAAAAATAGCTAATTTAAAGTTTTTAACCCTTTTTCCTGGCTGATATCTAACACTTTTAATTATAGGACTGGCAAAAGGTCGCAAAGCTATTTTATACGGACTTGAAATTTACCGCAAAAAGCTTAACATCTCCTAAATTATTACATTCCAGGAGATTCCCCCTGCCGAACCAGCTAAAAGGCATAAGGTTTATCAGGGTCGAAACTTATCGGCATTACGCAATCGGTTTCGGAATAAGGCTTTTCGTAACCGAAACGTATAATCTATTATTACCGTAAAAACTATTAATAATTACCGTATTCGAAAATACTGGGTAAAGTATTTATCGTATTAATTATTAATATAATTACTTCGTATTTTTGGCTTAGCCTGGATAATACGGCTTAAACCTAACAACCTTACAAAATAATTTCTTTTATAAATAACTTTATCGTATATAAATATAGTAAATGTTCTTATATAAGATAAAGTAGTATTAAGGTATCTAGTTATATATATATATATAGCTAATCCGTTTATTATATACATATATATAAATAATTTTATATAAACGTAACCGGGAAACACCCTTTAAAAACCGTCCTTTTTTAATTAAAGGTCGAAAAAACGTAATGCGACTTATATAATATACGGCAACTAACGATAAGATAAGATATACCCGGTTAATTAATTAGTTCCTACCGCCCTTAATCGTAACTGGTTTTAAAGCCCCCAGTTACCCTTTAATTATCGCCGACACGGTAGCAGAACCGAAACCCTAATTAGTCTAGCTCCTTCTAAGCTGGCGTCATCTAAAAAAACGGTAGCCCAAACTGGATTTAAACCAGCTATCTCTTAAAATTAACCGAAATAAGGTGCCCAAGCCTATTGCAATTAAAAAAGACACCCAGGCTCGCGACTATAGAACTATTAGACCGTAAATGTTCTTATAAGTTATTATCTTTTTTAATAAAATATTTCGGCATTACTATTATATTTTTATAGCGATTTTATCTTATTTTTAACCGCTATTATAAATAAAAAATTATTACGGTTATAACAAATATAATGTTTTTGTTATAGTAATAATTGCTTAATAATATAATATTTTGTTAGAAAATTATAAATATTTAAATATGTTCTTTAATATTTTAATTTTTATAATATTAATAAATTTATATTTTAAATTTGTAACGTTACGCTTTTATTTATTATTATAAAGTCCGTTATATAAAATTTTAATTTCGGTTTAAATTTTAATAAAAATCAGTTATTTTCTTTTTTAAATATTTTAAAACATATTCTACTATAATTTACCTTTAAATCTATTTACTTATAAAATTTAATTTATTAGTTTCGTGGTATATTTTTAATAGATAATATATATATAACGAAAAATCATTTTTCTATTAAGAAAGGCTTCGTATAATATTCGAATTAATAATTTTTTACGGTTTTTTCCGATAACTTAATCCGAAACGCCCTTCGCAAACGTAACAGTTATATATAAATTTTCGAAATATATTTACTATATTGTAATATTATTAAAAATATATAGATTATAATAATTTCAATTTTCGGATATAAAATAAGCTTTTTATAATATCTCTAAGAATTCTTTACGAAATATAATTATATTTATTATATAACTCGGATTTTAAAACCGTTATAAATTATAAGTTAACTGTTAAATATTAAGAAATTATCGATTTTTTTATATCGAAATAAAACGTTTTATATAACAACTTAGAATAATAATTAGACATTTAAAGCTTTTTTATAAGTTTTATATAAAAATTTACATAATGTAAATATAAATATAACTACGTAATAAAAGAACTTATTAAAAACGTCATAAAAATGTTTTTATTTCGTAAGTAAAACGTGTTAAATTTTTTATCTTAAGTTGTTAATATATGTTATTAAGTTTCGCGTTAATACAAATAAACCGTTATAATATATTTTCGAAAACGTATTCGAAAATTATTTTCAAATTAAGTTAAAATATAAAACGAATATAACGGTATTTTCATCCGTTAATTTTTATAGTATTTTTATTTTAATATAAACTTTAATAAATATTTATAAATAAATTGAATACATTTAATATTAACGCGTAATTTATTTCGTAAAATCGTAATAATGTCTTTAATTTTTAAAGGTAACGTTTTATTAAGTTATGAAACTCGTAAAACTTAAATAAGTTGTTTTTAATATTTTAAATTAAATAAAGCTTTACCTATTTTTTCCCCCCGTTTTAACTTATGTATTTATAGCTAATATAAAGTTTTTAATATTTAAATATATTAAAATTATCTAGTTTATAAACCTTCTAATACTCGAAATCCTTATAATAAATGTATCAGTAAACTGTATAAAATTTAACCCAGAATATATATATAAAGAGCCTATTATATTATTATTAAAAATATATAATATAATATTTACGTATTAACGTTTGCGATTTAATTATAAACGTTATTATTATTTTTAAAAGTATTCTTTATAATTATTATTATTTCTTTTTTAAATAGTTATTTTCGTTATTTAATACTTAAATCTTTTTATATTTATTAAATTACCGCTAATATTTATATATACTAGATTTAAATTTTAAGCTTTAAGTAAATTTAATAAATAAAATATCTGGTTTATTATTGTACGAGCTTATAATTATATAATTCTTTTCTTACGCTTTAATTAAAACGAAAAATTAATTTATTAAATATATTAAGATTAATTTAAAAGATATTATATAAGTATATTAAGAATTAATTTAAACCTTATTCTTTTTTATAAAAGGAGAATAAGTAATTAGCTATATAGCGGCTATTCTATAAAGGTAGTATGCGAATAACGTAGTAATAATATATCGGACGCTTAGCGTTATCTTAGTAACGTATAAAACCCCTAATAGTTCTTTAGCTCTTGATAATTATTTTCCGATTTAATGTTAAGGTATATTTTTAATACTGGTTATATTTCGTTTAAGTATGTTATTTCCTACTTAATATATATAATAATAATTATTAATATAATTTATAAAATTATTTATTAGATAACAAAGCGTTATTTAATATTTTTAAAAAATTATTCGAATTTTTATATACGGTTGTTACGTTTAAGTTATATTATTTAAGTTAAGTAAAAAATACCAAATAATTATATTAGTAATTATTACGCTAAATATTATTTTTAATACTTTCGAATATAATAATTAGTTATAATTTATACGATTACCAGAAATTATATATTTTAGTTCCGAAAAATTTTATTCCGAAATTAATTATTAAGCTTCCGTAAATACGTAATTTCTTTATTAATATCGGCTGGAAAGTTTATTTACGTAATACCGATAAATTTTAACTTTAATAAACTTTATACCTTTTAGCTTTACGGTTCGGGAAGGGGATTTTTTAAAAACTAATAACTTAAGAAATATTAAGCTTTTCGCGGTAAACCTTAAGTTCGTATAAAATAATTATTTTGTAAAGTTTTAATTATATAAATAAAAATATTAAATATTAATTAGGAAAAAAAATTTTTAAACTACTTATTTTTTTTTT
Source organism: Monosporascus sp. CRB-8-3 (assembly GCA_004155055.1). NCBI lineage: Eukaryota > Fungi > Ascomycota > Sordariomycetes > Xylariales > Monosporascus > Monosporascus sp. CRB-8-3. The sequence continues at coordinate 63,202 of QJNZ01000541.1, forward strand.
AATTTCGATCGATTCTATAACTTTTCGAATCTTTATTAATTATAATAATTAAAATATACACCTTAAATTTACTTATAAAAACGTAATATTCCGTATTTGGGGAATTTTAACGAAAACGGTTTTATTTATATTACCCGATTTAAATAAAATAATCGGACGAATACAATTTCTCGACATCTTTATTAACATTAATAACTTTTTAAAAAACAATAAAATTTAATTTTAATTTTCGGATACGATTTAATATATAATATCAAAATAATCGATATTTATATAAACTTATATCGGGAAATATCTAATTTATATAAAAACTACTAATAAAATTAAAAAATAATAATAACTAGCTTAAAAACGTTAAGAATTAATTTTTAAATCTATATAAATTAAATAATTACGAACTGTAATTAATCCGGTTATTTCGAATTATAAAAAATATTTAAAATTCGATTAAGAATTATCGTCGATAAAAGCAGGACGAAGTAATTTACGAAAAGGTTAAGTTTTAATAAAGCTTAGTAATTAAAATAACATATTTTATTAATTTATTTAATTAGATTATACGGTTATATTTCCTTTAAGAAAATAATTCTTCTTATAAACCTTTAATTTAGTAATATTATTATAAATTTATTTAATTACTTTAATTTATTTATTTTTAGTTAATATTTAATATTTATATTATTTTTCATTTTAATAAGTATTTTTTTATTATGATTTATTATTACTGCTATAGCAAGACTATTATACGCTGAAATGTTTCCAAGGGGCTGGTGTTATACGCGGGCTCGTGTTATCCGGCAACGAGAGAAGTTTTAACGCAGGTTAATTAAGGCTTACCTCAGCTAGCTAAGGACTCCGACCTGTACCCTTCTGTGTTCCGTGAGCCACGTTTCCCGTTCTCAGGGGTCTTTCAGTGGCGTCATGTGGTGTAGTTGGGAGCGGGGAAGGACATGACAGGCCTTTATGGCATGGAAGGAGGGATAGCAAATTGGTGTATGGCCTTGGAGGCTATGTGGTAATACTGATGGCTTCTTAAATGGAGTGGATACCTCACCCTTCGATGGTTTGCTTAGACTGTTGTCACACTTTCTAAGGAGCAGATGCACAGCTCTTAAGGGCTACATTGATAACTAGGAAGCTAAAAGGCGGTGATCCCACTTGGTGTGGTCGATCCACTGATATAGGGCTTTCGGAAAGGAACAACCTTGTTCCGGAAGCTGATAGGGGGGCCCTTTTCCGTGACAATTGTCTTTGTTCTTACGGCTTATTTAAGAGAGGGTTTC
>QJNZ01000542.1:0-64356 GCA_004155055.1 Monosporascus sp. CRB-8-3
GGATTTGATGTATTGTGGTTGATTAATTGGACTTTGTTGTCGCGAAGTGCTGAAAAGTGTCCAGCTTAATCGTGTGTCCAGCTCAATCGTGTGGGACGTTATAAGTATATTTTTTATTTTATTGTTTTTAAAATTTTATTAAAACTTTGAAAAAAAAAACCTCTTTTTTAATTTATATTTATTTAAAAATTATTTTATAATATTTAATAATAACGTATTATATAAGCAAACGAGATACTCGGACCTATATTTAATAAATCGGCTATAACTTTACGAAACCTTTATATAATTTAATATAACTTTATAAATAGGTTTATAAGGGTATAAATAAATTGTTTATAAAATTACATTAAAATTTAAGTATTCTTAATAAAGTTATAACTATATATTTAAATAATAATTTAATTTTTATATTTACTAATAGCTCGATAAAATTTATTTATAATTACGTTAAACTTTATAAACGGTTTTAAAAAACGATTATATATTTATTAAGTTTTTTTAATTAAAAAAAGTTATTTTAAAAGATATTATAAAAGTAGGTCCGATTTAACGGATAAAAATATATATCTTATAATATCTTACGTAATTAAATATATAGAATTTTTCAAATTTAAAAAACGCAAATATAAACGTAATATATAAAGGATTTAAATTTAATAAGATTTAATAAACATTTAATAAAGTTATAAATTTTGAAAATATAGTTAATATTATATATTACGTAAATGTCTTATTTATTTATATAATACGTTATAGAATATTTAATTAATTTTAATATATTTTATAAAGTAATAAGTAAAAAATTAATTTATTAAAATTTAAAATTATTTAATATATAAAAATATTAAATAACTTATTAATTATAAGGAGTATGGTTATAAGAGTAAGGTAGTGGCCGAATAGTAGCAGACTATTCCAAGAAATAGGTATATTAACAGATTTCTATCTAAGTTATATATGTTATCTAAATACGTTCTTTTATAAGTATATATGTAAATCGGCGACTAATCGCCGAGGTTCCGCCATATTTTTCTGTTTCTTTATATTACTCCCCCCCTTTCTAATTACTAGTTTTTAACAGTTATTAATAGTTATATAGCTAATATTTTAAATTAATGCGGTTCCGGTTATAAAGGTATATATATTTTGGCGCGGTTAATTAACCCGTATATTTCGTTATTCTGGTGCCGTATAAGTAAAGCCGGTTACCGAACGTTTTCCGATTAAGTTATTATATAATTTCCGTATTATTAATTCTTTTTTTCTGTGATTTTTGCTTTTATTTACCGTTTTTTTTTCTAAATTATCTGCTTTTTTATTTTTATTTCCAGTTTTTATTTCCGAACGTTTTTTTACTTTTTTCCGATTATTTACCGTAACTATATTTTCTTATAATAATCTTTTTAATAAATATAAATTTATACCCGACTTAGATTTTAATAATTATATTTACAACGTTAACAACGATTCGGCAACGTTCGATAAACCCTACTAATACTATATCGGCCTTTTTTATCTTAATTTTAACATCGTTTATATCGCCGATTTTTCAAAAACGGGTGCCGAAAGTTATACGTATTATATTTAAGATAAAAAAAAATATTTTTACGTATATTATCTTAATTTCCCGGTAATTATTTATTAACCGCCGAATAAATTCCGACCGGTTTCTATAACGTTACTTAAATAATCCTTTTTTACTGCCGTAAAATTACGTAATTAAAATAAAAATTTATAGGTATATTCGAACCGGATATTAACAATTTATTAAAATTTAATTACCGCATTATATTTTTCGAAAATACTTATTTTATTTTTCGTAAGGCTTATACCGGAAAAAATTTTACGGTTTTTAAAGTTAAAAATACCGAACGTATAGTAATTACGGCCGTAAAAACGTAATTTATATATCGTTTCGCATTTTTCCGTTTTAAATATGAATTAATAAATTATCTTTCTATTATTAACTTTTCTTTAATCGTTTACCGTCCTTTTTTTGTTATTAATATATCCTTTTTTTTAAAAAAAATACGTTTATAAACGTTAAAAACGTTCGTTATCGAATAATCGCCGTTTTATTACCGTATAAACGGAACGGTATTATTTATTTTACCCTTAATATTATTCTTAAAACTTTAAAAAAAAAATACCTATCACTAACTACTTAATATTAATATAAAAAAAAATTAAATTACTTTATTTTACCGTAACCGGCTTATTCCGAAATCCCAAAAATATATAAAAATAATTTAACAAATATTTAATAACGGTAATACAATTTCGGTTAATTTTATTAACCATAATATATAAAAAACGCCGAAAAATTATCGATAACGCACCGTTTTTCCCCGTAAATATTATAAAGCTTAATCCGGTTCTTCTCTTCTCTTTTCGCCTTCAACGGCTTCCGGCAACAATTCGCCAACAAGCTTAATTTCTAACTTTCCCACAATTTCGCCTCCGCCCACATCTTCGCTTATAACTTCGCCTACCGATCTCTTATAAACGTTACCGGCCTAAACCGATCTTTTCGGTTATATTTCGATAAATACCAATTAATTACCAAACACTTATTTTTAACTTAAACCATAAAATATTAATTTAAAATAATAAATTCAATTTTTACTAAAAATATTTAATATTATCGTTATCCGGTTAATAAATAAATTCTAATATTATAATTTATTTTAATATTAATAATAATTATAATTAGTTTTTACGTTTATATTTAATATCCCGTTAATATATTATCACCGTTCGATCTTATCTTAAATATAACTTAATTAATTTATTTTATATAAATATCTAAATAATTTTTAACTAATTTACAATAAGTTATAACCACCAAAATACTTAAAGCTTTTTTTTATATTTATCCTATTTTTTATAAATATACTTTAACTTTTTTTCGTATTTAATAAATACTTACTAAATGTTTACTAAATAACTTTTCGGTTCTCAGATATTATACTTAACAGATTATCTTTTTTATTTAACGAAAAACTCCTTTTCGCTACGGTTATCTTTATATTAAATAATATCTTCTATAACTTATTCCTATTATTCATTTTTTAAATCGGAAAACGGCATATAATTAACAATTATTTCCTAATTATACTACGGTTTTAAAAAAAATACCGGGAATATATTATATAACCGTTAATAATTTATAAACAAATAAATTTTATAAATTTATAATCCAACCCGTTTAACAATTTTTACCTAAATATATATCGGTACTAACTTTAAACTTTTTTTAAATTTAAAATTCTTTATAAACAATTTTACAACCTATCCTTTTTCGAAAATTATCAACAAATATCTTTAATCGTAATACCTCTTTTAACTTATTACGGCCTTTTTCTAATATTTATATATCCGTCGGCGAACTTACGCTATACATTTAAACCGTTTACATACTTCTTATACCTTAACTCGGAACCTATTAAGTATTTACTTTACTATATAAAAATAATAACCGTAAAAAACTTTAAAAAACAAACATCTAATAAATTTATACCGATAATTATTATAAACAAATTCGACCTTATATAATAATTAAACCCAATTTATTTAATCCTTATTATAATAACTTCGAAAATATTTTTTAACGTTTAATTTATACACTTAATCTATATATTAATTTAAAAATAATACATAATAAATAATCGGCATTTAATTTTCTTTACTTTATAAAATTCGGTTTAAAACTAATTAATAAATAACTTATTTTAATTACTAACAATCCCTAATAAAAAACCGAAATAATATTCCACCTCCTTATATAAAATACTAATTAACTTTATAACTATTAAAATTTTAACCGGAAATAAAAACAAAATTAACTTCGTAAACCGGTTAACGATTACTAAAATAACGTTATATATACGCCTATCGTTTTTTAAACTAAAAAATAACCTAATAATAAAATTTATACTTAACTTTTAAAACAACTATAACGCCCTATAAAACTTATACTTAAATTTCCGCATACCTTAATATATAAAATAACGTTCGATATATTTTCAAACATTACTTATTATATTTTCTTAATAAAATTTACAATTAATTAACTTAATAATTTTCCGGCCTTTTATATACCCCGTTCGAAAATTATTATAATACTAACTAATTAATTATTAACGTAATACGTATTATAACAAAATAATAAACCTATCCCGATAAAATAATACGTTATTTAAATTTACATAATAACTACTTTTTATCCCGGTATTTTTCTAAATTAACATTACAAATCTTTAAATATCCAAATCCTTAACTTATAATCCACAAATCTTATCGTAAAACTATCGCGAAACTTTCGGAACAAATATTATTTCGTCCAAAACTAACTCCCTTACTATTAAACGTAAAACATATTACTCCAGCACAATAACCTTAACGCTTTTATCCTTTAACTCCGCTAACATCTCGGAATCTAAATAATATTCCTTCATTACATCGGGTTTTAATTTTCTTAACGTAATCCTAATAACAACCGCAACTTAAGTTTTTTTTTACCGTACGTATCTTATATAAAAAATACCGGCATACAGCTTCCTTCTTTTAACCTCCCAAAAAACAATTTATAATCATATAACAAAAATTCCGCATTATTTTAATATAAATTTCGATTACTTAAACCTCCTTAACCTTATATTTATCAAAAAACTTAACCGTTAAAATATTTTACGTAACTTTAACAAATTACCGTACCCGGCCATACCTTTCAGTAATACAAAATAAGGTCGCCGTAAAATACTTAATTTCCTTAAATAATTCGTTAATTAATTAAAACTTTTTTATTAACATAAAAATTATATTACTATAATCGATTAACTTAAATATATAATTTAGCTATTAACTTAACCTATTAACCGGGTTAATTTTCCCGGGTTAATACTATATCTTAAAATTAAATTAAAATAATTAATATACTTATTAAATAAACCTTCTTTAAAAATCTTATGTTAATATAACAATTACTCTTTTTAACGCTTAATAATTAATTAAAATCAAAAATTTTTACTTTACGCCTTTTAAATATTAACGCTAATATTTTAAACTTTTTATAATAACGAATAATTTTTATTAACTTATCTCCTACCTAATTTCGGTATCGAAAAACTTTTATAACTAAAAAATAACCAAATATTAATTCGGCTTATAAAATTATAACAAAATACTAAACATAACCTTAATAAACGCGTTAATTTTTACATATATAAACCTGGCAAAATTTTAATATCGAAAAATAATTACTTTTCGAAAAACGGTTTTTATCTTTTCGAATACTTTATCTATCTTAACGAATTATTTAAAATTCTTTTTCTAAACCCCCCTTTTTAATAAATTAATAATAAAAATAGTAATTTTCGAATAATAAATAATAAATTTCCTATAAAAATTAATAAACCCTAAAAATACCTAAATATTATATATTAACTTAAAAAATTCCTATTTTTAAATTACGATAATACGGTAATTATTTATCTATATCCTTTCGGTATTAATAATAAATCTTAAAAATAAAATCTCGTTCCGGAAAAATTCGCATTTTAACAATTTAATAAATAACTAATATTTCCTTAACTTTTTATAAATTAATCGGAAATATTTCGTATATTACTTTTTATTATCCGAAAAAATTACGATATTATTTAAATAAACGATATAAATTTAATCGATAAAACCGGTTAAAACTTTATATATATAAGGTCGTTAAATTCAAGCCGTATTATCCAGGCTAAGCCAAAGATACAAAGTAATTACACCAATAATTAATACGATAAATACTTTACCTAATATCTTCGAATACGGCAACTATTAATGGTTTTCACGGTGACGATAGATTATACCAATCTATCCATTTATTCAATTTGGTTCCACGGTTACGTCTCCTCTAAGGAGAAAAACTTTATATATATAAACTTAAAAAATTACGGAAACGTTAATAAACCCAAAAAATATTACCGTATATTTAAACTACCTATATCTCGTTTAAAAACCGTTTTCTATTTATTACCTTTTTTTATTTAAATACGATAATACGCATCCCGTAAATCCAATTTCGAAAAAACCTTAACCGATTTTAACCTATTTATTATTTTAAAAATTAATAATAAAAAATATCGATTTTTTATAATAATTCAATTTAATAACTGGTAATTAATATATAACCGTAAAATACCATCCTTTTTAAATACAAACAAAACAAAAACGGCAATTTCCGACTTTAATTCTCGGATTCGCCTTATTTTTAAATACTTACGGATATATTTTTCGAACTTTCGCCGTTAAAATTTTAATATAAAATAAATTAAACTTATAAACAGTAATTTACCTAATACAAAATCGATTATATATTTAACTTTTGAAAAAAAAAATACTTTTATTCCTTTTTCGAAATATATACTCCGAAACTTTTTTAAATATCTAAATAACTTTATTACCTTAAAAATTTCCTTTTTATTAAATTTAAAAATATTATAATTATTTCCGAACCTTACAAAATTAATAACATAAACCGATTCGCCGGCAAAGGCTAAATTTATAATTTCCTTGCCGTTAATTTCTTTTAAACCTTTATAAATCTATTTATATCTTATTATATTTAACAGCATACTTAATTTTCTTATCCCTAATCGGAATAAAAATAAATCGGACGTTAACCGGTTACACTTAATCGTAAAATAAACTTAACGAAACCGTTAAATATCTTAACATTTATCTGTTATTTCGGCTTTAATTTCGAAAATTTTATAATATTTAATAAAAGTTTTATTCGTTCTAATTAATATCGATATATTAACGGTAACAGGACGGAATTTATGCTTCTTAATAAAACGTTTATTATAAATATTTATTTCCGCCTTTATATCTAAATTTATTTATATAATAACTAAACGTTTATCGCTTTTTTTTTAAAATAATAACCAAATCCTTTAATAACAACTCGATACTAATTATCCGGCATTTTTCGGCCGAAATAAATTAAACGTACGCTTTTATTCCGGTAAAACTTTTTTTAATTTATTCGAATTATTAAAAATAATAAAATTCTGTATTACGGCAGGTTTTTAACACTTTATTATTACGCTCTTATCGTTAAATCGAAATAAAAAACCGTCCTTACGTTCCGCTTTACAAATAAAACTAATATACCCTTTTTTCCTATAATTCTAACAAATCGGGGTATAATCCTTTTTTAAAAAAACGGATAACTCTTTAAACCGAACGGACTTATTACGGTTAAAATTTATTCGGCAGTATAAAAACCCTTTTTAAAAAATCCTACCCCCTTTTTCGCCCGAATTAAATATTTCTAAATATTTTCCCTTTACTAAATTATTATTTTAAAATATATTCGAATACGTCCGTTTATTTTTTTTTTACTTAATCTATAATACTTAACCTTAACGCTAAACCGCTTATATACGATTAATTTCCGTTATAATATTAAATAAACGCTTAAACAAAACTCTTTATTTAAATATTTTAATTTTTAAAAATTCCCGTAAATGATAATAAAAATAATACGCTAATTTAAAATATTTCTCCTTTAAATTAATACCGACGATTTTAACCTTTAATAAATAAATCCTTTAAATTATGAAAAATCTCCCTAGAGGAGACGTAACCGTAAAACTAAATTAAACAAATAGATAAATTGTATTATCGGTTGTTAAGCTTTATTAAACTCTAACCTTACAGCCCCTATCGACGACTATTCTTGACGGAATTCTGGACGGTTTTCGTAATCCGGAATAACTGGATAAATTATTATTTGTAATTTTTTTATATTGATTTAAAAGTTAAATTTCGATATTTTTAAATCCGTTATCGTTATTTTTTAATTTTACTAGTAATTTTTTTATAAGCCGGATATTTTTTAATATAAATTTATATAAAAACCGATTATTTCTGCCGTTTTAAATTAAATCGTATCCGAAAATTAAAAGCAAAATTTAATTTTTTTCGGATAGGTTGTTAATATTGATGGAAATATCGATATATTTTATTTGGCCGATTATTTTATTTAAGTTGGGTAATTTAATCGAAACCGTTTCCGTTAAGATTTCGGAAATACGGAATACTGGGATTTTATATTCGGATTTAGCCGGCATATTTTAGTTATATTAATTAATAAGGGTTTAAAAAGCCTTAAGATTAATTAAGGTTAAAGAAATCGTAAAACTGGCGAAAGGTTATAAAGTAACTATCTTATACGGATTTAAGGTTTACTGTAAAAAACTTAATATTTCCTAGGTTATTAAGATTTCCCTTGTTAAACCGTAAAGCTAAAAGGTATAAAGTTTATTAAGGTTAAAGTTTGTCGGTATTACGTAATAATTAGCTTCGGGATAAGGCTTTTTGTAACCGAGGTATAATTTATCGTTACCGTAAAAACTATTAATAATTACCGTATTTAAAAATATTAGGTAAAGTATTTATCGTATTAATTATTGGTATAATTACTTTATGTTTTTGGCTTAGCCTGGATAATACGGTTTAAATCTAACGACCTTGTAAATTATAAAAAAAATCTATCGGTAACTCGTTACTTTACTTAAACTTTTTAAAAATATCTCGGAATATTTAATCCGTATATTCGGGATTAAAATAACCTTTTTTTACGAAAAATTATAAATTTTCTAATATAACCTTTTAAATTATTTTTTACATATTATTATAATACGTTTATTACTTTAATTACAAAAAATTTTCCATTTTATTTATCGCTTAATAAATATATATTATATCTAATAACTCGGATCTCTTTATAACATTAATTTTTTTAATAAATATAATTTAATTCTTTTATTTTTATATCGAAAATCGCTTACTAAATATTCATCCTAAATATTTAAACGGTTTCGAATAACTCCGTTTATATTATCGGTAATATTAATTCGTAATAATTTCAATTAAACAATTACACTTTTATTAATTAAGCTCCGTTTAATCGGCGAAAACTTTTCGTTTTTTTTTTAAATCTAACGCGTTTTTGCCGGATTTTTTTATAAATACGCAAAATCTTATCGTAAAAAATAAATTATATATTTAACGATATCTTTAATTTATACTAACCTAATAATATTTAACTACAATTAAATATATTTCCCGTATTTATATTATTAAATAACGTCTCTCGGATATAATTACGCATTATATTCCAAACGTACTTTAACCGCCCGGCAATCTAACTTTTTTTATTATCCTATATATAATCAACTACTACAAACTAAATTCGGTTACGTATTAATCTGCTTCTATTAACCATTACGTTACTTTTTAAAAAAAAAAGTATAATTATAAAAATAAAATAATAACTAAATAATGACAAATTATTCTAAAAAATAAATATATTAACAGACTTCTATTTAAATTATATATATTATTTAAATACGGTCTTTTATAAGTATATATATAAATCGGCAACTAGTCGCCGAGGTTCTGCCGTATTTCTTTATTTCCTTACATTAATTTTTATTTTATTTTATTTTTTATAAGTTAATATTAATATTTTATTATTTTAATTTAAAAATATATAATTTATATTATATATTTTAAATATTAATAAAACTATAATATTTACTTATATAAATTCGCTTATTTATATAATACGTTATAATATATTTTATAAGTAATATATTAAAAATTTATATTTAATCACCTGTTTTTATATATATTTTCTTTAATATTTCATTAATCTTTTTATCGTAAGTTTAAGTTGAAATTCGTATTCATTTCTATGCCTATTTATTAGGTGGGGGTTAGAGGCTGGGCCGAGGTTCCCCGATGCCTACCTGTAGCCCTGGGCCTCATGCAGCCATCATCCATGATTACCGTAATACGGTGCAGAGGCATTTGGTCTACCTAGGTCGGTACTGGTTCGTAATGGCGGACACCATGGAAGACCTTCTAGGTCATCATGATCGGCACCATGTCTCAGACGCAGCGCCCTACTAAATCATCCAGGACGGCGCAAACGTCCATTCATATCTGCGGGTTGGCAGGTAAGAGGGAGCTAATTACCTCAGAACATGTATGGCGGGCCGAGGAGATTACGTAGGTTAGCAGAGGCAGCATAGGACATCGAAGGCCACTTGATTTAACTATCCGTGTTTGATGATTAACCACCTCCCGCTCGCAAATCCCCAGGGGTATACCAAACGTGCACCGTTGCTTACCATCAAAGAAATACATCCAGCTCTGAATCCCTAAGCATAACGGATCCCATGAGACGCCAACGCACACAGCGGATACGCCGTCCTAGCCAACTCTACGACGACTGAAGCGCCATACCACGATAGGGCAAGGCCAACAAGGCTTGGAGACGAAGAATTAGTATATAACGGTGTCTTCTGCTTCCTCCACCATGACGTCGCCGGCCTCATCTGATTCTTTTTCATGGCCGACCTTACCAGCATGTGAGGGAGCATGATTAGCAGAATCAGATTGCCAAGTATCAATGGGACGTTCATCGACAGTCTTACGTAATGCCTCCTTAGTCTCGGGCTTGGGTGGCTCGATAGCGACGCCAAGAGCTCTGAGCCTCTGTTCTTTGCGTCGTCTGAAGTCGGACACTTCCCTGTCAAGGATGTTTTCAGCAACTCGGATCTGTTCCTGGATGATATCTCGTTGCTCAGGTGTCTTTTCCCAGGGCAAATAATACTGTGGTCGTGGTCAGCTTCAACGATTATCCTGCATACTAGGCAGACTTACTATCCTGGGACTGTTTCTGGTGTGGAGGAACCGCGCCTTCGCAAGCATATCCGAGTGTCGCGTACGCATCTGGGGAATCCCTGTTAATATGGAGAGCCTTGGATTCGATGAAGTGGAAGAGCGCCTTACGACTTGTTCGTCAAACTTGATCTGTTCCACCTTGCGTGCGGCATTGAGCCTAGCAAGCTTCTCTTGTCTATGTTTATCATCCTCGGCCCGTTGTTGGGAAGCTTTTGCCTGTTGTCGCCGCTCAATTTCCTGCCGTCTCTTCTGCTGAGAGTTGGTAGTGGTTTGACTTAATGTATTGAGCAAACTACCATACAACCGCTTTCCACGGCTCCTCTCCTCTTGCGACGTGCCTTGACGGCGATCTGCGCTTCGGTCCTTCGGTACATGCGGTGAGTTTGGAGGCGCGTCTCTCTCAGTTTTGTCATCGACTTTGCTCCTCTTTGGTGAGATTGGGGGCTCGTGGTCGGTAGGCGGAGGTGAAGATGCCTTCCGCTTATGCGCCTTGTCGTCTTGGACGGGCTCGACAGCCTTAGACTCTAGGCCCGGACTAGACCCTCTGGGAGGACTAGGCGAAATTGTCAGCCCACTGGTGTTCGTAATACAGAAGGTAGCCCAGGCTGTCTTTTACCTCTTATGATTGGCAGACATGATGCAGAAGCGGCAGAGGATATTGACCTGGAGCTAAAAGGAACCATGTATCTATACGAAGTAAAAAGGTACGGACCCGATACAGCATATACCGGTCATTAGATATTCAAGAAGGGAGAGCCGAAGAGTAGTAGGAGGTAGACAATTAAGACTACCTACAATCAATTTTACCGAGTGTGGAGAGGAGGTCCCAAGGCTGAACGAGATCTCGGCAGCCAAGCACGGGGGTCTTTGGGGATTTGAGATTCAAGGTTAATCAATGGAACCCAGGAACTCGGTATCTACATGTATCCACTTGTTGCCAGGTTATGCAACCAACCAGATAGGCATACCCCACGTTGCATATGTAATCATGCACGAGGCATCAATATGCAAAGAGCTCTTGCACTGTACTGCAGTAGCTTCAAGGTTTCTGTACGTACATGGCTTATTTTAGCTTATGAATGTACCTAGGTACAATAGCTCCAGCCAAGGTTGGCCTCGTCTCAGAGAAATCTCCAGAACTACCAGAGTAGTGGCAAGGCTGAGAAATCATTCATACACGGCTATTACTATCGCCAACAAATACTTACGCTTCTGCACTTCACTTCCCTTCTATTACATAACGAAGACCTCCTTTTAGCATTACGAGCCTCTCGGATTATACTTCGCGTCCAATACTAGTCGGGAAAACGCATCTGAGTTTTAGACAAGTTACGAGATGTCGCGCCATCATCCGTAAGTCGCGCCATTCGTTCCCCCTTCCCGTCCGTCCGGCTGTCGTTGTTCGTTAACCAACGCCCCCTCCCAATGCAGCGATCTCGTTATGTGCCGCAAGCAGTCCGGCATCGCGATCGGGCGCCTGTGCGACAAGTGCGACGGGAAGTGCCCGGTGTGCGACTCGTACGTGCGGCCGACGACGCTCGTGCGCATCTGCGACGAGTGCAGCTTCGGCAACTACCAGAACAAGTGCGTCGTCTGCGGCGGCGAGGGCATCTCCGACGCCTTCTACTGCTTCGAGTGCACGCGCCTCGAGAAGGACCGCGACGGGTGCCCCAAGATCATAAACCTCGGAAGTTCCAGGACCGACGTGAGTCCCACTTACTATATACAAGTCGTGTATCCAATTGCGTGCCGGGACGCGATGCTGACTCTGAGTGTGCGCAGTTATTCTACCAGAAAAAAACGAATCGGACGGGGTACTAGCACTTGTGCCGCCCGGGTCTGGGCGCTTTCGAGAAAGGGGTTTTACGTCGGCTGGGAACAAGTTGAGACGGTCCATCTGTTACGGATAGGGGGGATCCGACATCACAACTGCATCTGCGGGCGTTCGGCGAATTTGATGGTTGAAAACTCTGTGGATTTGATATCAATTCAGGCTTACTACGTTACTCGGCCTACAAACATATTGCCCTTTAGCGCTAAGAAACGAGATGCGGCACTCCAGGGTATGGCCCGCATGGATTATTCATAATATACAATGTTGATGCTGTACACCATCGCCTTGTGATGAGGACAGAAACATTAATGCAACTAGATATAGCTGACTTTGACGCCCATCCCTGCCGTTGCCTTCACTTTACGCCAGCCCTTTCCGAGAGTCTGCTGAATCCGTTCCCGGATATTCCTCTTGCCAAACATGATAACAAATGAAATAATGAATGCCATTAACTTCATCAGCAGCATTGGGTTGGCCTTAAATGTGGCACCCATCTGCTCAATGACGTTTCGTAGATTGGCCAGAATCATAGCGGCCCGAGCACCAATACCCGGCTGTGCTGCGGCTTTTCCTTTAGCTTTCGCGGCAGATGACTTTGCTGGACGTGATATTGCAGATGATCCAGCTCTGGGGTGTGTAGCCTTGCGGGGTCCAGATGAATTCGGGGAACCGTCAACGCCATAGTCGACTTCGCTGCCCTCCCGTCTTGCTCGCTCCTCTTCTATACGCCGGCGTTCTCTTGCCTCGTTCTCTGCGCGCAGTCTCCGGGCCTCCTCCAAATCTTTTTGCAGTTGATCGTCTTGTCTCTGCTTCTCCTCGCGTTCCCTTCGCTCCGCTTCTACTTTCTCGTCTTGTAAGCTCTGGAGAGCTTGTAGAAATGCTTCCCTCCTCTCCTCATCCAATACTGAGCTGGTGCTTATGAACTCCCGGGCATAATCCCACTCGTCATTACGCAACAAGACATGTAACGTGTAGAGCTCCAAGATCTTGACTCTCGCATTTAGGTCCCTTGGCGTGTCAGCTCCGCTAGGTCCCTTAGAATGTGCTCGTCGGGTTCGAGAAGATAATCGAGACGGATTCGTCACTTCAAATCGTTGGGAAATATCGAGGTTTGGTGTGCTGGATGCGGCCAAGTAGCTCTCCAATCGCTTTTGATTCAAGATCTGGCTCCTTGCATGCGCAAGTAAGAGTGTAGCTCTGTAGGTCCCATGTCAGTCGACATCCAAGGAAGCGATGAACTTCTGCAGCACGAATTGGCAAGCCTCCTTAAAGAGTATAATTGTTGAGGTCCCCTTAAGGTACCGTCGTCGACCTCCTCTTTGGAAAAAATGACTGTTGAGTTTCTAGCCAATGGATATAATCCGCTGGCAAACCCCTCTTTTGAAATACAGTCGTTGGCCTCCTCCGTCAAGTGTATAATCGTTGACTTTCTCTGCTGAAACAGTCACCGACTTCCCTGGTTATGCGACAGTCAAACCCTTGGGGTGTACATAGTGACAATCCGTCACCCCCAATATGTTGTGTGCGCGTCATCTTCACCGGGCAGATGCAAATGACCATGCCACCGAATATATGAGATCGAACTTACAAGTTGATGACTACATCTGAGTCAACATCTCCCTCGACACCATGATAACCGAACCGGACCACCTCTTCCCATACGTCTCCGTCCCTGACCTTGCTGCACAGAGCACGCCACTCTTGAGCGCCGAAGGTGTCTTTCCCCTCATCGGGTTCCAATTCAAGAATAGCGTTCAGGATGGTCAAGTATAGACTCCAGACCTTTATACGCGTTGACCTAGATGCCCTCGCAACGGGTGCTGGCTCGGTGTGACCGGTTGCGTCTGCATCCTCGGCGGGCGGTGTGATGAGCGGCTGTACTGTCGACAGCGCCTCCGGCAGGCGACGCGTCAGAAACAATTGCGAGGCCTGGCGATAGGTCTTAGATACGCCGGAGGACGACGGACGGGAGCTCGTCGACGAGGCTAGAGACGAAATAGAGTTGGAGAGGACATGGGAACGGAATGCATCGGTGCCGGTCGGGCTCAGAGTTGCGGAATAGGATACATCGGACGCCATGTTTGCCGGCATACAATTACATCCGTGTTGGCATGGCAGGAAAAAATAAATAGCCAACCACTCATCTGAAGAAACTCATCGATATGCAACTGGAGCCTTTGAATGGCATGCGATGACTGGCATGCGTTGACGTGGGGACGTATTGAAAATGTGATGTTTTTGTTGGGTGCGAGGGAGGTTCGGGCTTTCCTTTCGGCGATTAAGGCCACTGTCTGCTCAAGGCTGCTCCTAACTTTTGTTTGTGCCTCGGTTCCTTCGGCCCTGCCTAGCCCAAGTAGTAGATTCCGCTACCGACTTTAACTTTCTCCACATGCAGTACGGACATGAGTACACAGGCAGGGTACAGTAGCGTTCACCGCATGTGATCCGGGCGCTAACGCTAAAGAGTCCTCGCGGCCGCCATCAAACACTTTCATATTGTTCACGAAGCGATGATATTCAAAGTCCTTTCTATATATATATATATACAAATTGCATAATTGCTTATTTAGATGGCTGAAAATACTACAGCTGCACCTCAGTTACCATAAACCGTCCGCACTCCGGGCGGTTTAGCTTAATGTAACTTGAACCCTTTAAAAAGGTGCTGTTAGTAGCAACTTAGGCCTGCCCTTGACGATCATCACCACCGTAATTCATAGCTAAACCACTTGTTACGGTTGTTGCCAACTACCCAACCGTCTTTCCTCAGCCGCAGAGTCGAGTTCCTCTTCCTATTGTTGTCTTCCCTTCCCCAAATCATCCAACCCGTGGCTCCTTTTGCTAATGTTATGAGGACCCTTTTCCTATACTGTCAACCTACATGTCTTATGGAATAACTGATATGTCACATGTCAGTCTTGGGTTTTCAGACTTCCTTATTAGCTATTAATTACATATATGGGTAATTTTGACTATGGTGGTAGAGCCTGACCAGTAAAGAATGTAACACTTAAAAGATAACTCCATCAATGACTTTGGCCCTGGGCTCTAGCAACGATCCTGACTATAACATTAAGAACGACTTAGATAGAAGTAAGGTGTGCCATCTCAGTCTCCCATCAAATACCAGTTATTGTCAGATATAGGGAGACATCAGTAATGTTGCTGCGTTAGGTTACCTAAGCGTGCTAATAGCACGCGTACTGCTAGTATATAGCCTAGCTACGAAACATGTATCCTGTAATTGAAAAGTAGCATTTTTCAAATTAATATAATATAACATATCTACTAGTTAATATATGTTTTTAACGCTTTAAGAGCTTTACGTTATTATTTTTTCTTGCTTTTTTAATAGTTTTAAAGTATTAATTTTTATCTTCTCGTTATAAAATTATTTAATTAATCTTTTTTAATAAAAGTTTAAATACGATAATAATTTATATTTTTTTTACAAAATAGACTATATTAATATATCGCTTATATTAATAACTTCGCCGTTTTTTAATATCTCGAAATAATAATTTTAAATATATTAATTATTAAATGTCTTTATAACTCTTCTTATAAATACTCGTATTTTTATATTATTAAACAGTTTTCTTTTTTTGAAAATATAGTTTTAATTTTCTAATATTTATTTAAACTATAGTTTATTTTATAAAAGTAGCCCTTTTATTTTTTAAGAAAATAACTAGTAATTTAATATATAAGTATTTAATTGCCTTTTAATAAGAATTAATTAGTTTTATAATTTATATCGACAAGTTTCTATGATAATTTTTTATTTTTTTATTAATAATTTTTTGAAAATAAGAAAATAATTTAATTTAATTTATATAAACTTAGATTTAATAAGAAGAAATAAAGTATATTAAAAGATTAAAACTAATAAAAAAATATAAGTATATATAATATTATAATATTTATTAAAAATATAGACCTTTTTAAAATTTTAACGTATAATAAATATTTAATTATAAAAAAGAAGTTTCTCCCTAAAGGAGACGTAACCGTGGAACCAAATTAAATAAATAGATAGGTTGTGCTATCGGTTGCTAAGCTTTACCAAGCCCTAACCTTTTTACAGTCGTAAGATCGATCGAGGTTAAAGGTGGCTGGTTTGAAGTTTTTAGCTTTTTTTCCTAGCTGATATCTGACATTTTTAGTCGTGGGATTGGCAAAGGGTTGCAAAGCAGTTATCTTATACGGACTTAAGGTTTACCGCGAAAAGTTTAACATTTCCTAAGTTATTATTTATAGGGCATTTTGTATAAGGCTTATTAGATCGAAAAGCCAGAAGGTATAAGGTTTATTAGGGTCGAAACTTGTTAGTATTACGCAAATAAGCTTTTTAGCCGATATTAATCGAAAAATTACGTACTTACGGAAACCTAATAATTAGTTTCGGGATAAAACTTTTCGTAACCGAAACGTATAATTTATTATTATCGTAAAAATTATTAATAATTATTATATTCGAAAATATTAGGTAAAATATTTATCGTATTACTTATTAGTGTAATTATTTTATATCTTTGGCTTAGCCTAAATAATGCAAGGTCGTTAGGTTCAAGCTGTATTATCCAGGCTGAGCTAAAGATACGAAGTAATTACACTAATAATTAACACGATAAATACTTTACCTAGTATCTTCGAATACGGCAATTATTAATGGTTTTTACGGTAAATAATAGCTTTTATAATTAGGTAATTTAGAATTACCTTAAAATAAAACGTTAAGAAAAAAGTTAAGTTTTAATAAAGCTTAATAATTAAAATAATATAATTTATTAATTTATTTAATTAAATTAAATAGTTATATTTTCTTTAAAGAAAACTTTTTATAATATTTAAAAAAAGTTTATTTAAATATTATTTAATTAAGTTATATTATATTTTTAATGAATTAAATAATAAACTTCGATTATTTTTTAATAATAATATATTTTAATTATAACAGCAATGGTAATTAGCGCAAGCATAGACCATTACTAATAGGCGGCTTAGGCTAGAGAACGTATAGCTTACTTTTTCTGTATTTATTTAGAAATTTAAGCTTCCTTTTCTCTCTTTTGTTCTTTAGCTTAGTATTACATAATAGAGATAGCCTATATTAAAGCTTTACCTTTAAGACTTTATTTTACGCTGTGATATTAATAATAAAAATAAAAATATTAAAAAGTTGCGATAATAAATAATAGCGTTTAACGTTTAATTATAAGTATTTATATTTAAAATTAAATTATATATTTTAAACGGTAGTATAATATTTAAATTACGAAATATATGAAATTTAAATTTTATAATATAAATAATTCCCCTTAAATAAACGTAACCGTAAAACTAAATTAAATAAATTAATAGATTATATTATTAGTTATTAGGCTTTATTAACTCTTAACCTTTTTATAATTTACCTAGTTTAATAAGCCTTTATTAACAACTATTTTTAAAGAAAATTTAAACGGTTTTCGTAATTCGAAATAATCGGATAAATTATCGTTCGTAATTTTCTAGCTTATATCGATTTAAAAATTAAATTTTAACGTTTTTAAATTTATTATTGTTTTTTTTAATTTTGTTAATAATTTTTTTATAAACCGGATATTTTTTAATATAAATTTACGTAAAAATCGATTATTTTTATAGTTTTATACTAAATTATATTCGAAAATTAAAAATAAAATTTAAAAATTTTCAGAACAGTTATTAACCTCGATAAAGGTATCGATATATTTTATTCGGCCGATTATTTTATTTAGGTCGGGTAATATTATCAAAATCGTTTCCGTCGAGATTCCGGAAATACGAAATATTAGGATTTTATATTTAGATTTAGCCAGTATATTTTAACTATTTTAATTAATAAGGATTTAAAAAGATATAAAATTAATCGACATTAAAGTTATAAAACTGGTAAAGAGTTATAAAGCAGCTATTTTATACGAACTTAAAGTTTACCGCGAAAAATTTAATATCTTTTAAGTTATTACTTTTTAAAAAATTTCCCCTATTAAATCGTAAAGTTAAAAGGTACAATGTTTATTAAGATCGAAATTTGTCGGTATTACGTAAATAAATTTCCCAGCCGATATTAATCGAAAAATTACGTACTTATAGAAACTTAATAATTAATTTCGGAATAAGGTTTTTTTTAACCGAAACGTATAATTTATTATTACCGTAAAAACTATTAATAATTATTATATTCGAAAATATTAAGTAAAGTATTTATCGTATTAATTATTAGTATAATTACTTCGTATCTTTAACTTAGCCTAGATAATACGGCTTAAACCTAACGACTTTATATAATTAAAACTATTAAATATTAATTAGAAAAAAACGCTAGATATTTTAACCTAGCTTTTTCCTTAACCTTAATCGATTTTACGGCTATTCGAACCTTTATTAATTAAAATAATTAAAATATACCCGTTAAATGCGAATATAAAGTTTTAATATTCCTTATTTTCGAAATTTTAACGGAAATAATTTCGATTATATTATTAAATTTAAATAAAATAATTAGCCGAATTAAATTTATTAATACTTTTATTAATATTAATAACTTTTCTCTAGAAAGCCGGATTTTACTTTTAAATTTCGTATATAATTTAATTTAAAAGAGTTAAAATAATCGATTTTAACGTAAATTTATATTAAAAAAAATTTAATTTATATCAGATATTCAGATTAATGGCTAGCTTTACTAAGTTACGAATCTCTCTTAGGTCGTATCAGCGACTATTATTAAACAGTTTCGTATCAGAATTTATATAAAGTTATATCCTAATTTAATTTTCTTAGTTATAAAAGGTTATATTCTTATAATTACTTCCTTTTCTACAGGCTTTAATTCTTAAAGCTATTAAATTACCCTTTTTATATAATTAGATTTCTATATATAATTTCTTATTTAATAATAGCTACTCGTACCTAATTAAGTTTAACAATAACGTTTTGTAATTAAACTTTATTTAGTTAAAATTAAGAAAAAGGAGCTTTATTATAGCTAAAAGTAACGCTAATACGTAAATTACAAAAAGTTTAAGGTATAATCTTTATAATTTCCGACCGTTTTAATTTTAATTTTATCGCCTTACTTTCTAACGGTATAACTTTCTTATATACATTATTTTGTACGATTTTAAATTTATTTATTCGGCTTTTTAGCCTTTTAAATATTCTGGTACGTACATTTTTTTTAAATACGACTTAATATATAACAAGGGTAATTAATTTTATAACACTCCCGTAATAAATAATTAATTTATTTTAAAAAATACGTCCCTTAAAAGAATTAAATTATTAACCTATTAGGCATTAAGTAAGTCATTAATATAATTATTAAATATTTAAACTATTTATTAACTCTATTAAGTTACGAACTCTATTTAAGTTATATTAGTAATTATTATTAAATAATCTCGTATTAAAATTTATATAAGGTCCTATTCTAGTTTAATCTTCTTAATTACAAAGCGCTGTATGCTTTTAATTTAAATTTTTTTTTAGTAAAACTGAAATATAATAACCGGTTTAAACTACTAAAATTTAACTTTAAAATTAATATAAATTCAAAGATTACGAACGATAATTTATCCGGCTGTTTCGGATTACGAAAAACGTCTAGAATTCTATTAAGAATTATCGTCGATAGAAGTAAAATTAAGTAATTTATAAAAAGGTTAGATTTTAATAAAGCCGTATTATTTAAGTTAAATAAAAAATACGAAATAATTATATTAATAATTAATACGATAAATATTTTACCTAATATTTTCGAGTACGGTAATTATTAATAATTTTTACGGTTATGATAAATTATATATTTCGGTTATAAAAAGCTTTATTCCGAAGCTAATTATTACGTAATACCGATAAGATTTAACCTTAATAAACCTTATACCTTTTAACTTTACGGTTCGGTAAAAGGAATTTTTTAAAAGGTAAATAATAACTTAGAAATATTAAGCTTTTTACGGTAAATCTTAAGTCCGTATAAGATAGCTTTACAACCCTTTACCAGTTTTATAATAACTACCTTTAACCTCGATTAATCCTACGGTACCTTTTCGAATCTCTATTAATTAAAATAACTAAAATATATCGGCTAATTCTTATTACAAGGTATTCGTATTTTCGTAATTACAAAATTTCTATGAAGGATATTTTATTAAATGTTCTTAAGCTTTATAAACCTTTAAAACAAATAATAAATATCGATATTTTCGTCGATTTAACCGATTTTTCCTAAAAAAACTAAATTTTACTTTTAATTTTCGGATATAATTTAATTTATAAAAATAAAGGCAATTAAAAATTAAATAACCTTAGAACGGAAAATATCGACCGTATAAAAAGATTGTTAAAAAAACTAAAGATAAATAATAAAAGGTTTAAAAATTTCGATTTCTAACTTTTAATTCGATATAAAAAGGATTATAAGCAATAATTTATCCGGCTACTTTAATTTACGAAAAACGTTTAAAATTTCGTTAAGAATCGTCGTCGATAGAAGTAAAATTAAGTAACTTATAAAAAGGTTAGGTTTTAATAAAGCTTAATAACCGAAATAATATAATCTATTAATTTAATTAATTTAATTATACACTTACGTCTTTTTTAAAAAGAATAAAATAAAAATATCATATATTAATTTTATTCATTTTTAAAAAGACTATCGAAAATAAAGTAGGATAATTCGTTAACGTTAACTTTAATAAAATTTATTAAAATTAAATAAAAAAAATAAAAATTTATATTTTTAAAAAGTATTACTAAGCTTTTATTAACCGTAATTACGTTTATAATATAATTTTCTTTATAAATTCTTTAATTATATATTTCTAGTACCTTTTATTAAGCGTTTAATTATATAAATTCTTAACGAATTTTAAATATTTAAATTATTCGAACTATTTAAATAAATTAATATTTGAAATTTCTTAACATTTATTACTATAAAAGTTATATTTTAATAGTTTTAAGTTTATATAAGGTCGTTAAATTTAAGCCGTATTATTTAAACTAAGTTAAAAAATATAATGTAATTATATTAATAATTAATACGATAAATAATTTACTTAATATTTTCGAATACGGTAATTATTAATAGTTTTTACGATAATAATAAATTATATTTCGGTTACGAAAAGCTTTATTCCGAAATCGATTCTTACGTAATACCGATAAGTTTCGACTTTAATAAACCTTATATCTTTTAACGAGCTTAATAAAGAGAATTTTAATAATTTAGAAAATATTAAGCTTTTCATAGTAAACTATTAGTTCGTATAAAATAACTTTATAACCTTTTACTAGTTTTACGATTTCTTTAAGCGTAATTAATTTTATAGTATTTTTTAAACTTTTATTAATTAAAATAATTAAAATATATTTATTAAGTTCGAATATAGAATCTTAATATTTCGTATTTCTAGAATTTTAACGGAAACGATTTCGATTATATTACTTAATTTAAATAAAATAATCGGTTAAATAAAATATATCGATATTTTTATCGATATTAATAACTTTTCCGAAAAAGTCGAGTTTTATTTTAAATATTCAGATACGATTTAATTTAAAACGGCAGAAATAATCCATTTTTATATAAATTTATAATAAAAATATCCGACTTATTAAGAAATCGTTAGCTAATTTAAAAGATAGCGATAACGGGTTTAAAAACGTTAAAGTTTAAATTTTAAATTAATATAAGCAGGATTATAAGCGATAATTTACTCGGCTGTTCCGGTTTACGAAAACCGTTTAGAATCTTATTAAAAATAGTCGTCGATAGGGGTATAATTAAGTAATTTAAAGTTACCTTAAAATAAAACGCTTAAATAGTTAAAATTATACTAATTCTCCTATATCGGAAAAATTTCCCTGTAAAAAGATTAGGTTTTAATAAAGCCTATTAATCGGAATAATATATTATGCAAGGTAAAGTGCCATTGTAATATCTAGCTATATATATACAAGCTGATCCGTTTATTACATATATATATATATAAATAGTTCTGCATAAACGTAACCGGGGAGCACCCCTTTAAAAATTATCCCTTTTTAACTAAAGGCCGAAAAAACGTAATGCGGATTATGTAATACGGTAACTAATAATAAATATACCCGATTAATTAATTAATTCTTAACGCCCTTAATCGTAACTAATTCCCAGTTACCCCTTAATTGTCGCCGATACGGTAACGGAACCGAAGCCCTAATTAGTTTAATTCCTTTTAAGCTAGCGTTACTTAAAGGAACGGTAACCTAAGCTAGATTTAAACTAGTTATCTTTTAAAATCAACCGAAATAAAGTGCCCAAGCCTGTTACAATTAAAAAAGACACCCAGGCTCGCAACTACTAAGCTATTAGGCCAATCGGAATAATATAATTTATTAATTTATTTTATTTATTTATACGGTTATATATTTTAAAAAAGCGGTTTTAAATTTATAATAATTATTTTTAAATTTAATATATAACTTTCTTATAAAAAAATATTAATTTATATTAAAATACCGTTTTAAAATAATAATAATATAAAATTAACCTTTTAATTATTATATATTATAAAGTTTAATTTTATAAAGGTTTATTATATAACTAATAATTAATTTTTTATAAATAAATAAATTATCGATTAATTTTAATTTAAAATCTTTATATATATTATATCGATAAATTTAAAATATAATATTATTTATATTTTTAAATATAAAATTTTATAAGTAAAATCGTATAGAAAAATATATAAGGTTGTTAAATTTAAGCCGTATTATCCAGGTTAAGTTAAAGATATAAAGTAATTATTAAGAATATATATTATTAAGTATTTAGCGTAACTGATTCATTTATTATATATATACATATTAGTTTTTATAAGCGCAACCGGAAAATACTTTTAAAAACCGTACCTTTTAAAAGGCCGGATAAAAAACCCGATTAATGGAAATCTTTTAATACGGTAACAAATACGATTACGTATACGATTAATTTAATTAGTTCTTAAAGTTACCAATTACTCCAGTTATTGCTGACGCAGTGGCGGAGCCGAAGTTCCAATGGTTTAGTTCCTTTAGGCTTGGCGTTACCTAAAGGAACGGTGGCTTAAGCTGGATTTAAACCAGCTGTTTCTTAAGACCAACCGAAATAGGGTACTTAAGCCTGTTGCAATTAAAAGAGATACCCAGGCTCGCGACTATTAAGCCATTGGGCCATAAAGTAATTATACTAATAATTAATACGATAAATATTTTATCTAATATTTTTAAATACGGTAATTATTAATAGTTTTTACGGTAACGATAAATTATATTTCGGTTACGAAAAGTTTTATCCCGAAACCGATTGTTAGGTTTCCGTAAGTACGTAATTTTTCGATTAATGTCGGTTTAAAAAGTTTATTTGCGTAATGCCGACAAATTTCGACCTTAATAAATCTTATACTTTCTAGCTGGTTTAGCAAGGGGAATCTCAGATAATAACTTAAGAAATGTTAAGCTTTTCGCAATAAACCTTAAGTCCGTATAAAATAGCTGTTTTACAACTTTTCGCCAGTTTTATAACAGTTACTTTCTTTAACCTTAATTAATTTTAAGATTTCTTAAACCTTTATTAATTAAAATAACTAAAATATGCCGGTTAAGTCCAAATATAAAGTTTTAGTACTCCGTATTTCCGAAATCTCGACGGAAATAATCTCGATTAAATTACCCGATTTAAATAAAATAATCGGCCGAATAAAATATATCGATATTTCTGTCGATATTAATAACTTATCCGAAAAAAATCGGGTTTTGTTTTTAATTTTCGAATATAATTTAATTTAAAACGGCGGAAATAATCGGTTTTTATATAAATATATATTAAAAAATATCCGGTTTATAAAAAGAATTACTGGTAAAATTAGAAAATAATGATAACGGATTTAAAAACGTTAAAGTTTAACTTTTAAATCGATATAAGGAAAATTATAAGCGATAATTTATCCGGTTATTCCGGATTGCGAAAACCGTCCAAAATTCCGTTAAGAATAGTCGTCGATAGGGGCTTGCATAACTAAGTAATCTGTAAAGTTAGGGTTTAGTAAAGCTTAGCAACCGATAAC
Organism: Monosporascus sp. CRB-8-3; assembly: GCA_004155055.1. Classification (NCBI taxonomy): domain Eukaryota; kingdom Fungi; phylum Ascomycota; class Sordariomycetes; order Xylariales; genus Monosporascus; species Monosporascus sp. CRB-8-3. The sequence continues at coordinate 24,709 of QJNZ01000542.1, forward strand.
ATAATTTATCTATTTGTTTAATTTGGTTCTACGGTTACGTCTTTTTTAAGGAAAATATAGAAAAATATAAAGTATAAAGTAAATAATATATTTAATATTTTTTATATTATTATTTACTATTTTAAGAAAAGATCTTTAATTAAGTTAATTAAAAGGTATAACGGTTATTAAAGTCGAGATTTATAAATATTATATAAATAAATATATATTTACAAAGATTTAATAACTAATTAATAAATAAAATTTTATTAAATTAATATATAAAAGTTATGTTAGTTATAAAAAGAATTAATTATAATTATTAATATATAAATACGTAATATTTATAAAAATTTATTTAACTATTTTTAATTATATAAAATACTATTATTTAAAAAGATTAATATTTTACGAATAGAGAATTATTTATAAAATATAATTTTTAAATTATAATAATTTTTTAATTTATTTATAATAGTTAAATAATTTTAATATAATAATAACTAGAAACGTATTAATATATTAATTACATATATATATATATATATATATATATATATTTCGAAAAGATAATTTAATTTTAAATAATAAATATTTATTAAAAAAATTAAACATTATAAAATAAAATTTATCGTTACCGTAAAAACTATTAATAGTTACCGTATTCGAAGATATTAAATAAAGTATTTATCGTATTAATTATTAGTATAATTACTTTATATCTTTAACTTAGCCTGGATAATACGGCTTAAACCTAATAACTTTATATATAAAGTTAAGATAAATTTAATTATTTAAATTAAAAACCGAAATTTAAAACTTAGTTATAATTCGAAGATACTAGGAAAAGTATTTATCGTATTAATTATTAGTATAATTACTTCGTATTTTTATTTTAATTTAGAAAATATAACTTAAATTTAACGACCTTTTATAAATAATAACTTTATAAATATAAAAACTTTTCCTTAAAAAAGACGTAATCGTATAACTTAATAAAGTAAATTAATAAATTATATTCCCTTAGTTAGGCCTAATAGCTCAGTGGTCGCGAGCCTGGGTATCTTTTTTAATTACGATAGGCTTAAATACCCTATTTCGGTTAGTTTTAAAAAACAGCTGGTTTAAATCCAGCTTGGATTACCGTTCTTTTAAGTGGCGCCAGCTTAAAGGAACTAAATCTAAAACTTCGGTTCCGCCACCGTGTCGGCGATAATTAAGGGGTAGCTGGTAGGACCAGTTACGATTAAGGGCGATGGGAACTAATTAATTAATCGGGTATATTTTACCGTTAATTACCGTATTACATAACCTACGTTACGTTTTTCCGGCCCTTAACCAAAAAGGGACGGTTTTTAAAAGGTGCTCCCCGGTTACGTTTATAAAACCAGTTTATACATATGCTTAGTAAATGGATTAGCTCCCTGTATGTATGTATATAGCTAAATACCTTAATAGCACTTTACTTTGCATATTCCCTTAGTTATTAAGCTTTGTTAAAACTTAATCTCTTATAACTTTAACCTGCCTAGTTATATAAGCTCTTATTAACGATTATTTTTAACGAAATTCTGGATAGTTTTCGTAATCTGAAATAGTAGAACAAATTATCGCTTATAATCTTTAGCTTATATTAAATTAAAATATAAAGTTCGAAAATTTTAACCCTTTTACGATTTATATCTAGGTTTTCTTATAGTTTCTTTATATAGCCGATATTTTCTATTTTATAAGGTTATTAGGTTTAAAATATATTAAACCTAATAATCTTATAAAATTATATTTTATTTTACTTTATAAATTATTAATTCTTATTAAATAAAAATATATTTACTTATAAGATTCGGAAATCAGCGATTTTAAATTTATATAATTTATTCGATTTAAATATATTTTTTAAATATTTAAATAGTATTATTTCCTTTATCGTAAATTATTTTATTTTATTAATAATACAAGTTATTATCTTTATTATAAAACTTTAAAGATATATAAAAATATCTATTTAATAATTATATTGTCGGCAGATAGGGTGATTTATTGTTAGAGGTTAAAAGGATCAAAGGGGCTTTAATTTGTAGCCCTAAGATTGCAAGAACAAAGGAGCTGAAGGCTATATCTAGCTACTTTCCCCCCCAGTTGGAAATGAGGAACTTAAAACTAGGATATACCAGGAATTACAGCCTGAAAAATACAATATAATTTGCCCATATGGTAGCATTTTCTGGTTTTATCTCTTAACATCCTGATTTATCTAGTTTGTGTTGTATTCGAGGTACCATTCCGTTTCGGTATAAAAGGTTAGGAACGGCAGGTTCGGTATAAGGGCGCTTTGAAATAAGGAAACTGCGAAGGTTCGACCTTAAAGAAGGTTTTGAAGTCCCTTTAGTCGCTGGAGAAGCGCCTGCGTATGCAGTGGCCGTTATCGATTAAAAGTAGAGAAGGCTCGTCGACGCGGTAACATCCGAGAGGATTCGAGAAGGATATTTTCGAGAGAAAGAACCCCAGAAAGAACCATAGAAAGAACCCTGGAAAGGACCAGAGAGAGCTAAGATGGCAACTGGAAAAGCAACAACGTCTGGAAAAGACGTGGGTTAGCTGGAGGGCTTTGACATGGAATAACTGATAAAGGCGTTCGTTACGAAAAAGAAAAATACGTACCTGGATTAGAAGGATTTCGATTTTAAATTTAGTAAGGAAAATCGGTTGCGAGGTAATAATAACTGGGAGATATAGAAAACGGCTATTTAGGTAGCTTTAATAACGGTTAAATATCGTAACGGTAATTCGGCGAAACTTATCTATATTAATAAAGCTAAATTGGCCGTTACGGTTATTATTAACGTTAAAGAAGCCTTTATAACAGTTATTACTGGACTTATAAAAGGAACGAAAATAATTAAGGTATTAAAACGTTTATATGGAACAAAAGGAATCGATTAGAAAATAGACCTTTGGACCCAGCTTTAATTTGCCAAATAAGATAAAAAGCAGTCGGTATTAGACTATATGGTTGATTTCAAAAACCTGGTACGGCGGTATAACGAAATCGATATACCTATTAACGCTAGATAACAGGTTATTATATTTATTAATTCGATTCGAGATAACGGCAATTAAAAAAGCCGAATAAAAGAAATGCTTCGTTAGTACTTAACCATAACGGTAAATCAAATATACGATAACTTTGTCGCCGAATTTCGAAGGAAAAATTCGAAAAAAAAAAGTGATAATAGCTATAACGCGAAGTAAAACCGATAGAATAAGCCCCTATGGAATAAGAAAAGCCAGTTACTTTGTTTTATCTATGGTGAATACGGCCATATAGTAAAGGATTACCCGAAACGGAAGAATAACTTAAACGAACGGTCGAAACGTGGTACAGGATACAAGGTTAGCTTTATCCCGGAAGGGCTATAGGACTTGTACAGAACGGATAGAAAGACTTTTTAATGGTTTCTAGGGCGACGGCAAGGTCTGGATAGCTCTTGGCAACTCTAGGGCCATAAGGGCGTATCGACAGATAGGGTAATTTATTGTTAAAGGTTGAAAAAATCAAAAGGGCTTTGATTTATGGCCCTAGGATTGCAAGGACAAAGGAGCTGAAGGCTATATCTAGCTGCTCTCCCCCCCAGTTGGAAATAAGGAACCTAGAACTAGGACACACCAGGAACTACAGCCTGAAAAATGCAACACAATTTGCCTACATATATATATATTATTATATACAAACTATATATTTCGTTTTATAATTTCGCTTTAATATTAAATATATAAATTAATATTTATAAACTTACTATTTTCTATAATGTAAAAACTTTTAATTATTATATTATTCAACATTTTTTAACTTTAAAAACTTAAAATTTATATTTTTTTAACCTTTATTTTCTTTATTTAATAAAAACGTTTTTAAACGTTTTATAATTTACGTGTCGGTAACTGTGTTATATTCTTTAGGATGTAGTTCTGTCCTAGGTTCCTTATTTTCAACTGGGGGGGAGAGCAGCTAAATATAGCCTTTAGTTCTTTTGTTCTTGTAATTTTAGGGCCATAAATCAAAGCCCTTTTAATCCTTTTAACCTCGAACAATAAATCACCACATCTGCCGAAATTACGTAACATACGCGTATAATCCTTCTTAAACTTTATTTTTATTTTTAAATAATTTTTTTACAAGGCAATAATTTCTTTATAATATAACTAAAATAACTTTTATTCTTAATACTAATAAATTTATTTATAATATTTTTTACCTTTTTATTTCGTTTAAATTATATACTATATTTTTTTAATATTATTTATTAATTATATTAATAATTCGATATTAATATAAGGTAAATAATAATATTAAAAAATAATTTTCCGTTATGAAAAATATTCGAAAATATACGTTTTAATTTATTTAATTAGTTGTTATTAAATTTTTTATTAAATATCCTTTTTAATATAAATCTTTATTAATAATTCTTATTATTTATTAAATTTAAAACTTTTTTATAAACTTTAATTTCATATAATATTATAATAAAAACTCTTTTTCGAAAAACGTTAATTATTAATAACTAAATTTTATTAAAATTTATTAAAACGTTATAAATTAAATATTTAATCTAATAACTTAGTAGTCGCGAGCCTCGGTATCTCTTTTAATTATAACAGGCTTAGGCACCCTGTTACGATTAATCGTAAGAGATTATTAGTTTAAATCTAGCTTAAACTACCGTTTCTTTAAGTAGCACCAGTTTAAAGAAGCTAAACCAATTAAGGCTTCGGCTTTACTACCATGTTAGCGACAATTAAAAGGTATCTAGGGGCTTTTAAACCAGCCGTAATTAAGAGCTTTAGGAATTAATTAATTAATTAATCGTAAATCTTATTATTAGTTACTATGTTATATAACCCGTATTACGTTTTTTTATCCGGCTTATTAAAGTGTATAGTTTTTTCGGAAATGTTTTTCGGTTACGTTATATAATCCTTTATATACGTACTTATTAAATAAATTAGCTTTTTATATATAGCTAGCTAGATATCTTAATTACACTTTACCTTATATAAATTAAATATTTTTACCGTTTATAATTTATCTTCTCGGAAACCAGTTTTAAAAAAATATAATATATAACCTATATTTTACTATAATTTCGATTCTTTTTTTACTAATTTTTCTTTTAAAAATTACTTAACGATATTAATAAAAATAATAATTAACGTATTATATAAAAAAGCGGCTTATTTTCCTTTAGTTAAGTATATTCTTTAATATATATAATTTCGGACTAATTAAAGTATTAGCTTTATAAAATAAGCGATTTACTTATATATATAACTTATTTATATAATACGTTATTTTCCTTAAAGAAGACGTAATCGTAAAACTAAATTAAATAAATAAATAGATTATATTATTAATTATTAAGTTTTACTAAACCTTAACTTTTTTATAAACTGCTTAATTATGCTCCTATTAACAACTATTCTTAATGGAATTCTAAACGGTTTTCGTAATTTAAAATAACCGGATAAATTATCGTTCGTAATTTTCTTTATATTTATTTAAAAGTTAAATTTTAACGTTTTTAAGCCCGTTATTATTGTTTTCCAATTTTGTTAATAATTTTTTAATAAGCCGGATATTTTTTAATATAAATTTACGTAAAAATCGATTATTTCCGCCGTTTTAAATTAAATCGTATTCGAAAATTAAAAATAAAACCCGATTTTTTTGGAAAAATTATTAATATCGACAAAAATATCGATATATTTTATATAGCCGATTATTTTATTTAAATTAAATAATTTAATCGAAACTGTTTCCGTCGAGATTTAGGAAATACGGAATATTAAAACTTTATATTCGGACTTAGCCGGTATATTTTAATTATTTTAATTAATAAAGATTTAAAAAGGTACCTTAAAATTAATTAAAGTTAAAAAAATCGCAAAACTGCCGAAAGATCGTAAAGCAGCCATGTTATACAGACTTAAAATTTACCGCAAAAAGCTTAATATCTTTTAAATTATTAAAATTCTCCCTGCTAAACCAGTTAAAGGATATAAGGTTTATTAAGGTCGAAACTTATCGGTATTACGTAATCAGTTTCGGAATAAGGTTCTTCGTAACCGAGGTATAATTTATCGTTACCGTAAAAACCATTAATAATTAACGTATTCGAAAATACTAGGTAAAATATTTATCGTATTAATTATTAATATAATTACTTTATATCTTTAGCTCAGCCTAGATAATACGGCTTAAACTTAACAACCTTGTATATAATACGTTATAAGCTCTTTACTTATTATAATTTAAATTTCTTTAACTAAATATTTATTACGATATTTTCTTTAAAGTTATAAATATTATTCGTAATATTAACATTTATTTCGAAATTTTAAAATATTTTATTTAAATTATTATATTTAAAAATAAACTTATAAAAATAAAACTTTTAAATAGTTTTTATAACGTCCGATTATTTATAATTTAAAATACTTAATTACTTTAACTTTAAAACTGCTACCTATTAAGATTTTTATTCTTTTTTTTAACTTATTTTTCGTTTTTATTTTAATTATTTATTATTATCTTAATATTAACTACATTTTTCTACCGGCTTTTTTCTATAATTTAAAATAAATTTTCGTTTTTTATTAATATAATTATAAAATTATTTATTAATATCGTTAATTAACTACTGAAAAAATTAACTTGTTTACTTAAGTATAAATTAAATCGATTTATATTAGTTATTAATATAATTTATAATAAGAATAATTATATTATAACTCTTACGTTTTCGTTATAAATTATCTGGGGTTTTATTTATTTTATATTATTTTATTTTAAAAAATTTAAAAAAGTTCTTAATATAAGGTTATTAAGTTTAAGCCGTATTATCTAGGCTAAGCTAAAGATACGAAATAATTATATTAATAATTAATACGATAAATATTTTACCCAATATTTTCGAATACGGTAACTATTAATAATTTTTACGGTAATAATAAATTATACGCCTTAATTACAAAAAGCCTTATCCCGAAACCGATCGCGTAATACCGATAAATTTCGACCTTAATAAACATTATACCCTCTAACTTTACGGTTTAATAAAGGAAATTTTTAAAATGCAAATAATAACTTAAAAAATATTAAACTTTTCGCGGTAAACCTTAATTCCGTATAAAATAGCTACTTTATAACCTTTTACCAGTCTTACGATAACTACTTTTAACCTCGATCGATCTTACAACATTTTAAATCCCTATTAATTAAAACAGTTAAAATATACCGGGTAATTCCTATTATAAAATACCGGTATTCCGTAATTATAAAGTCTTTACGGAAAACGTTTTTTTTAAAATCCTTAAACTTAATAAAACTTTAAAACGAACTAAAAATATCGATATCTTTATCGATTTAATTAACTTTTTTAAAAAAAAAATCGGATTTTATTTTTAATTTTCGGATACGATTTAATTTATATAAATAAAAATAATTAAAAGTTAAATAACCTTATAATAAAAAATATCGACCGTATAAAGGACCTACTAGGAAAACTGGATATAAACGGTAAAAGGTTTAAAAATTTCGAAATTTAACTTTTAACCCGATATAAGAAAAATTACGAACAATAATTTATCCGGCTGCTCCGGATTGCGAAAACCGTTTAAAATTCGGTTAAAAATAATTGTCGATAAGGGCATAATAAGGTAATCTATAAAAAGGTTAAAGCTTAGTAAAACTTAATAACCGATATTATAATCTATTTATTTGTTTAATTTTGTTCCACGGTTACGTCTTCTTTAAGGAGAAAAAAAGTTCTTAATATATTAGTTTTTATATATATTTATAATTAATTTTAAAAACGTGTTAAATACGTTTTAATAATTACTTTCGTAATATATAATTTATTAAACTATCTTAAGTTTATTTCGTTCTTATAATTAATTTTTAAGTATAAAAGTTAAAGCGTTATTTTAAAGCTTTTTATTAACTTAATTTATAAATAATTTTCTTTATTTATCGAAATATTAAAACGTTTTTAAAGTAATTTTATATTTTTATTACTAATTTAAAAAAGAATTTTTATGTTTATTTTTTAAATAAACCCTTAATTCGTTAAAATTATTTAAGTTGTTATAATTTAAAAAGTTATTAAAGATATTAAAGAAATAATTACTAATCTTTTTTCGTTTTTAAAAATCCTTTAAATAAATCTAATAATAAATTATCCGAATTACCAGAGTTCTTACGCGTTATATTTATATATATATATAAGGTTAGTACTATTCGAGTATTTAGCTAGCTATATATAAAAAGCTAATCTATTTACTAAATACGTATATTAAGAATTATATAAACGCAATCGAAAAGCACCTTTTAAAAACCGTCCCTTTTTATTAAAAGCCGGAAAAACGTAATACGGTTCGTAAATATACGATAATAAATAAATAATTACGTATACGATTAATGAATTAGTTCTTAAAGCCCTTAATTGCGGCTAGTTTTAAAGCCCTTAGCTATTTAATTATCGCTGACATAGTAACGGAACCGAAATCCTAAGTTAATCTAGCTTTCCTAAACTGGCGCTACCTAGAAAAACGGCGTTTAAAGCTAAATTTAAACTAACTATCTTTTACGATTAATCGTAATAAGGTATCTAAGCTTGTTATAATTAAAAAAGACATCTAAGTTCGTAACTACTAAGCTATTAAAACTGTTTATATATAGAACTTTTTCCTTTCTTAATTCTTTTTCTATTTCGAAAAATTAAATTTCCTAATAAATAACTTTTTTAACTTCGTTTCGCTTTTTTAAAGAAACTTTTTACGTTATTTTTAACGGTAATATAAGGTTGTTAAGTTTAAGCCGTATTATCTAGGCTAAGCTAAAGATACGAAATAATTATATTAATAATTAATACGATAAATTCTTTACCCAGTATTTTCGAATACGGTAACTATTAATAGTTTTTACGATAATAATAGATTGTATGCTTCGGTTACGAAGAGCCTTATCCCGAAGCCAACTGCTAAGTCCCCGTAAGTACGCAATTATTTTTAACGGTAATAAAAGCTTTTTATAATTTTTTTACTTATTAAACGTTTCGTAAAACGTTTTTACGAATATTTATATTTTATAAATTCTATATTATTTTTAAAAACGGTATTTTTTTTATTAATTTACGCTTTTAAATTAAAGTATATTTAAAAATTACTTTACGCTATTATTTATCTGTTTTATTATACTGTTAAGTTTTAACTTAGTTTTTCATTAATTTAGATTTACTTTTTTATATTTTAACGGATTTTAACTTTATTTAAAAATTTTCTATCGGTTTTTTAATTATCGTTATTTAATTAATAAAGCTTTTTTCGAGGAAATTTTAAAAGTAAATCTTTTTTTACCGTTACGTTTATTATAAACTTTATTAATAAAACTTTTTATTCTAGAGCCTTTTTAATCGTAAAGAAAAAGAAATTAAGTTATTATTCGTATATTAAATTGGGACAGGGCTTATTAAAGCTATATATATATATACAAGAACCTCTCGATCAGAAGCTTAGGAAAAAGAATGCCGGGCGTTCCTTGATGCTATAAAAGACTATATACAAAGGTTGCTAAGTCGGCATTATATAGACCATCGCCGACTCACTTAGTACTATAGCTAGAAACAGCTAAAAGAAGCTAGAACTAGCTGCAGCTGGTAACAGCTATACAGCTCTAACCCTAATACAATCCTCCCTTTTTGCAGCGGAAAGCTCCTAACGACGCTGCAAAAATAAAAAAATAAAACCCCTTAGGCTAAGGTAGAAAAAAGAAAATCGGGGTGCTTTGAATTATCCTTTGCTATATAAATCCCATATAATTTTATAAGATTAGTCCTTAAAAGGACCTCCTTTAACCGGACTTCCCTGGACCTTACTTTAAAGTTTTGCCTTCTTTATTTTCGGGATTTTTAAAACCTTTAAAAGCTTCGCCTATTATAGGCTGGTAATATATAAAACCTTTCTAATTTTCTAACGTACTAAATCTATATAAATCTAACTGATTAATATATATCTTTTTTAATCTGCGTTCTTTTCCGACTGCTTTACAGTACTTCTTGCTTAATAGCGGTATTTTTATTTTTCGAAACCGGAAAATATATACGTTACCGTTTACTAAACTGCTGTAATAGGTACCTATTTTATATCTTTATTTAAAACCTCTTTAAAATATATATATTTTTTCCGATTAAAAAAATCTTGCTATTTATTATATATCGTTCGGTTTGTATTTGTAATAATAGTAAGTCGATATCGGCGTAAAATCTGGAAATAAAGCTGTCGATGACTGTCGGCGACTGTCGGTGGCTATGGCTAGCTGCCACTTTGAATGAGAAGGATAAGACTTTTTAGCATAGAAATTATATGTAAATCTGTCGGAAACGACCTAATTAGCAATATAAATAACCAGTTCTGTCGACGTAACAGACGGAAACATTATTGTAACTGACCTAATACTTTGGCTGTCGGTAGCCATAGCTAAAGACGGACGGTACGGACGTTTTGGCAAAGAAAATATATACGAACTTGTCGTATTTTTCCTGATTAATAGGCAAATAGCCAGTTCTAGCGATATAGTTAATGAAAACGCGCTATAATTATTATTACTAATAAATTTTTAATAGCGGCAATAACGGCGATACCGTCGAAGTATAGTAGTAATTATTTTAAATAGGTAACTTTAAATATTTATTAATATAAAATATATACAGGTATATCGGATACGTCCCGATTAAAATAAAGTTATCTAAGTTAATCGTAATAGTAATAACGGTAATAACGGCAAAAGTACGTAACGGCAGCCAGTTATTTTAAATAAGCAGCTTTAATTTATTTTCCTATATAAAATATATGAGAAATATACGGCAACGCCCGATTAAAATAATTAAAAGCCATCTTAGCAACGTATCTTGGTTATTACTAACTATGGTTAACCGCGGACGGAATAAACGTATCGGTATAGAAAATCGTATGTAGAATTATCGGAATTATTTTAATTAGGACGAAATTAACCTATTTTAACGATATAACCGATAGAAGCTAATAAAAATAGGTTATTGCTGTTAACAGCGTAGTAATAACTAGTTAAAGAACGAATAGTTAATGTAATTAATTATTGCTGTTAGGTAGTTACAAACTTTTTTCAATAGAATTTATATGGGAAATTATCAGAAACGTTCAGATTAAAATATTTTGAAAAAAAAACAATTATTTAAACCTTAAAACCTGTCCCCGATATGGGAAAACAAAATAAAAAAAATCGAAAGAAGCCCTTAAAAGTATTTAATTAGGAGAATTCTATATATAAAATAATTAAAAAAAGCCTTTTTTAAAAATCGTAAGTTATTTCGACAACTAATTAAAGCTTGTTTTCTTATTATAGACACTAATTAAATTAAAACAGAGCTTATTAAAGCTATATATATATAAAAACCTCTTAATTAAAAATTTAGGAAAAAAAAATACTAGGCGTTCCTTAATATTATAAATAACTACATATAAAGGTTAGTAAGTCGGCATTATATAAACCATCGCCGACCCACTTGGTGCCATAGCTAGAAACAGCTAAAAGAAGCTAAAACTAGCTGCAGCTGATAACAGCTGCAACGGGTGCAACAGCTGTGCAACAGCTGTACAGCTCCAACCCTAATATAATATTTCTTATTTTATATAGAAATAAAACCTTTATCGGATAAATTATTTTATTCTATTATAAAAATTAACCCGTAATATATTCTTATTATTTATTCGTTATAATTAATCGTTTACTTTTTTTAAAATTAATTAAATTGATTTTTTTAAAAATTCGTATCTTTTTAAACTTAACTTATATTAAATTATTTTATTTAACGTATTACGATTATTAATTTGAAAAAATATCATTATAATAGTAGTTATAATAATTAAATATAGAAATTTAATAATTAACGTAAAATTATTTTAAGTAATTTAAAAAACCTTAAGTTAATTACCTTTATATATACGTTTAACTATATAAAAGATAATTTATAAACAAAGGCTGTTCTAAATAGCAGCTACGGCCTAGACGTACTAGCTACGAGCATTTAAAAGTACTAATTGCCGATAATAATAATAAAAATTTATTACTTAAAAAAAGATATTTATTTTTCCGATTTAATTTATTAATAAAAAATTTAAGGAATTTTATAGTATTCTTTTAAAAAATTAAATTATAAGCTTTTAATATCTTAACTTTACGTAATATATATAAAGTTCGTATAATTAAGAAAATAATTATTATATATAAAATTTATATTTAAATTAAAAGTTATTTTATCTTTTACGGCTTATAAAGAGAAAATTAATTATTAATTAATAAATTAATTTTATTATAACCTTATAAAATATTTCTTAATATTACGAAACGAAAATAATATTTTTATATAATTATTATTAATAATTATTAGCAGTTACAGTAATTAAATGCAGGAATCTGGCGAAAAGCGCATAGTTATTCTAGGAAAGACTGAAGAAATCTAGGGGCAATCGCCCTTATATATACGTTTAGCTATATAAGGATAGTTCCTAAATAAAAGCTATTCTAGGTAACATCTGTAATTTAAACGTACTAGCTGCGGGCATCTGAAAGTACTAATTGCCGATACGCCCTTTTACGTTAAATAATCTTATTTACGTAATTTTTTTAATATCAAATTTAAAACTTTAAGAAAATTTATTAAAAAGTTATTAAAATTTTTAATTTATATAGAATTTAAATTTTCGTTTTTATTATTTTTATTAAAAGTAAAACTATATAATTAACGGTTATATTAAAAAATCAACTTTTTCATTTTACCGTTTATTATAACCGTTTTAAAAAACGGGGCCTATTTTTCCGGAAATATTTCGAATTAAGTTAAGCGTTAATATAAAAAAACGCTTTATATACGCTAATTTACTACGTTAAAAATCTTATAACTTTAAAAATCGGTTTTATTTTTTAATCGTAATACTAGTAAATAATTAAATTATTACTTTTTAAATTTCTTTTTATAAAAAACTATTAAAGAAAAATTTCTTTCTGGTTAATTAAAAGGTATTAATTAATTATAAACTATATATAAAATATTAACGGTTTTAAATAAAGATTAACGTAAAAAATTATAAATACGTATAAATAAGTAATTTTATAAAAATTTAAAACTTTAAAATTAATAAGTAAACAAATACCTTCGGATAATCGTAAGAAAAATACCACAATCGTCGCTTTTAATAACGAAAAACAGGTTTCAATAAGTAAACGCCTTTTTTCCTATATAAAAAAATCCAGCAAAACTATTTTTTACTAATTATTTTAACTAAATCTTAAATATCTTTTAACTTATTTTATATCTTTTTAAATCTTAAATTAATTATAAACCATTCGAAATTTACCTTATTAAATAACTTTATAAATCTGTTAGTAAAATTATATTTATTTTTTATATATTAAAAACTAATATTTTCTTTTCGAATTTTTTAACGTACGTAATAATATTTAATTCGAATATAACGTTTTTTTCGTATAATTTACGATTTTTTTTACCTATTTAAACGTACTTATATTATCTTTTAAAATTAAAATAAAACCTTTAAATATAAACTTTAATTTTATTAAAAAGTTTTTTATTTTAATTATCTTTATAACTATTATTTTCACTTCTATATATTTTATTTCCGTAATATATTTAATAATAATACCTTATAACTTCGAAACCTATAAAATAAACGTTTTAACTATAAAGAATATATAGCTTATCGTAGGTTTTACTAACTTATAATTATTTACAAATCTTATATATATTACTTTAAATAACTTGAAATTATTATATTTATAATATAAATAATTTTCTTATAACTTCCGGTACCGAAAAAACATATTTAATATATTCTTAATATTTAAATAACGGATTACTTATAAACCTTACTTAAGTTAAGGTTATAAACATTATATTTAATTTATTAATATAATTTAAAAAGTTAAATTTTCTTATTAAGTTTATATATTTAAACGTTTTTTTTGGTTAATTACGTTATCGTATTTTATAATCTACTTTAATTAATTTTAAATAAATAACATAAGTTTCTTTTTTATTTTATTTAAACCAATTAATTTTAATAATTTCTTAATATATTATTATTAATTTAACTTAACATTTCCCATTAATAAGAAACGGATAATTTATATACTTAAGTACTAATCCGTATTACCTAAATTCTTAACTAAGACGTCCTTAGTAATCCTTTTAGCAATATCTTTAAGACGTTATCTATTAAGGCCGAAAAGCAGGAAATTATTTCCGTATAAGGTAATAACGTTTTCTATCTTGGGATTATAATATATTACGTCATTTAAAATTAACGGACGAAAACCTTATTTCGCAAATATATCTCTTACTTTTTTCTGCTAGGTAACTCCGGCCTATTTTAAGCCGTAAAATAGGTTTATCAGCTTAATAACCTTTTTAAAGAAAAACTTATATATTGTCTTATCTTTTAAATACGTATTAAAATATTCCTTTAATATCAGAAATTATTTTATATAAATATCTTCCTTTAACTTGCCGTTTAGGTATATAGTAATAAAATTTATTTAAAATATATATTACTTTTATAATATTCATTACGGTTTTATTATAATTAATTCGTTTCCGTTATATAAATCCTTTTACGTAAATATATACTTTATATTTATTTAATTTTTCTATAAATATATTTTTTTGCTTAATATCTATTTAGTATTAATAAGGTATCTTTAAGTAACCTTATTAAAAAACGTAAATTTAAAAATTCTACGTAAAATATTTTCTTTAATTTTTATAAAGATAACCTTAAGTTATATTTCTTATTTTAAGCTCTTAATAACTTCTTTTAAGGACAGGCCGTTATTTTTAATAGTAAATAACCTATAAATATTAATTTCTAATATATTAATTACCTGTTTATATTCGTAACCATTCCGGATAACTTAATCGGCATTTTTAAAGCTATTAAAATAATTTTTATCGTTATTTAACGTTAATAAGTTAAAATAGAAAATATATTAACTACCTTTATCTTTACCCTTTTTAGTTAAAATTAGCTTTAACTTTTAAAGTATACAACTCAGGGATAATTTTTTTCGAACGTCTTTTTTTACGTTTAACCTACTTAATTTTTTTAATTCGTATTGTCCTTTAAAATAACGTTATTATCCTTATTTTTCACATTTACGCCCTATTTTAAACGGTATTTTAAACGTTTTTATACGGGTTATGAAAATAATCGAATAATACCCTTAAAGTTAAAAGGGTTACTTCATTTTTTTTTTAAGTTTTCGTAAATAATAATATATAATGTTATAAATAATTTACCGCTCTTTAACAATTATACCTTATAATTATATATCCTTTAATAACTTAATAATATTCCTTTTATTTTACGAACTATTAATTTTTTTAATTTAATCCGATAATTTTAATTAATTAAAATTATTTATTTATTACCGAAAATTCGAAAATAATTATTATTAAATTTATATAATTTATTCAGCTTAAATACGTTTTTAAAATACTTAATTAATATTATATCCTTCACCGTAAACTGGTTTATCTTATTAATAATATACGTTATTACTTTTATTACGAAATACCGAAAATATATAAAGATTTTTATTTATACGGAAATTATATACGTTTTATTTTATAAAAATGATATTTTTCGTTTTATAATTCCGTTCTAATATTAATTATATACATTAAAAGCTATTAGTTCGATATTTTTTATAATATAAAATTTTGTAATTATTATTATATCGAACTTTTTATTACTGTTAAAACGTAGGATTTATATTTATTTACGTTTACTTTTTCGTTTAATAATAACGTTTTTAAACGTTTTATAATTTACGTAATATATATTTATAAACTTTATTACATTTCGTTTTTATTTTTAAACGAATAATACTTTTTATAACGTAATAAATCGTTTATAAAAAAACTAAAGTAACTTTTATTTTCGATATTAATAAACTTAATTAACTTTACGTCGCATTAAATAATTTTTTCTATATATTTCTCTCGTTTTTAAAGGTTTATAAATAATATTATCTATATTTTTCTTTTATCGTACGTTATATAAGAAATATTTTTTATATCGTTAAAGTTTAAATTTATCCCCGTAAACCTTTTAATAATTTATATTAATCGTTCGGTATTAAAAAAATAAAGGCGATAATAATAAAAAATAATTTTCTTTATAATTTCGTCCGTTAATAAAATCTTTCTAATTTTAAAAACGTTTAAAAATATACGTTTTAAATTATTTATTAAGTTATTACTATTTTTTTTACCGGTTACCTTCCTTAATACGTATCTTTATTAATAATTTTTATCGTTTATTAAATCCAGGGCCTTAATAATAAATTCCGGCTTTCTATAAAATTATAAAAAAAAAATCCGAAAAACGTTAATCGTTAATATTTAAATTTTATCAGAGCTTATTAAAACGTTACGATTTAAATAACCTTCTTTTTTATAAAATATTTTTTCGAAAAATACCTTTAATAAAGAATTATTAATATATAACGTATATTTAATTATAATTTCGTTTTTTTTCATTAAACCGTTTTAAAAGTTACTTAACAATATTAACAAAAATAATAATTACGGGTCCTTTACTTGTTATAATTTAAATTCCCCTGGATTTAATATTTATTATAATATTTTTTTCAAAATCGTTAATATTATTCGTATTATTAACGTTCGTTTTTAAATTTTAAAAAAACTTATTTAAATTATTTTTACAGGAAAAATAAATATATAAACGTATAACGTTTTTTATAATAATTTCCTTAAAACGTTCGCTTACTTATAACTTAAAATAATTAATCGCTTAAATTTTAAGGCATTTAATTATTAAAACTCCCTAGGCTTTAAAACGTTTAACTATTAAAGTTTTTTAAGTTTCCTTTTAAATTATCTTATCGTATTACTATATAAAATCTTTAAGTTGTTATTTTTTAACGCAAACGTTAAAACTTTTTCCGTTTAATCGGTATAGATTTTTTTAAACCGTTAAAAATAAATTACTTTTCGTTCCTACCGCCGCTATTACGAAAATTATTACTTTAATTATTTTATCCATTATTACCTTAACTTTAATAACGGTTTTTTTTTTTTACCGTTTTTCTTTTTTTACAACTTAAGGTAATCTTTCGTTAAATACCCGTATTTACTATAATTAAAATAAAATAGCTTTCCGTTTTTATTCTATACGGGCTTATTATTTCGGAAATTATTATTATTATTATTATTATATCCTTTTTCTTTATTTTTTAAACGTTATAAAACTTACCGTTCTCTTTTTTATTAATACGGTTATAGAATGTATTATTAAAGTTGTTAATCAGCTACTAGAAAAAATAATTAATATACCTAAACATTAATTAAATCGTTTTATACTAACTACTAATATAATCTTTTATAATAATAAAGGATATAATAATCTATTTTTCTAATTTAAGCTTTATATTACAGCACTTAACCTCTCGTAACAATCTTTAAAATTTCGTAATAAACTATATAAAATCTCCTTTATCGTATATAATCTTACTAAATTTCTGTTAAAAAACCTTTACCTAATTTTACTTATAACTACGTAAACTTTTTTAAAAAGTCCTTAATATTTTCGTTTTTTTAATACTTATAATTAATTTTAAAAACGCCTTTTTATACGTTTTAATAATAACTTTTATAAAACGTAGTTAATTAAATTATTTTAACTTTATTTAATCTTTATAACTAATCTTCTTAAAAGCAAAAATTAAAACGCTATTTTAAAACTTTTGATTAACTTAACTTATTAAATAATTTTCCTTATTTAATAAAAATTAAAACGTTTTTATTGTAATTTTATATTTTTATTATTAAATTTCTTAAAACTTTTCTTTTTTTCTTTTAAGTAAACGCCTAACTTATTAAAACTATTTAAATTATTAAAACTTAAAAAGCTACTAAAGATATTAAGGGAACTATTACAACGGCTTTTTCGTCTTCGGAAACCTCTAAATAAATCTAAAAATAACCTATCCGAATCGCCGGAATCTCTACGTACCACACTTTTTTATTTACGTAATTTTTTCTTTTTTTCGCTTTTCTCCCTTTTCGGAAAATCAAACTTCTTAATAAACCATTTTCTTAATTTCGTTTCGCTTTTTTTAAAAGGTTAATTTTTTTTACGTCGTTTTTAATAATAATAAAAGTTTCCTATAAACCTTTTACCTTTTAAGCGTCTCGTAAAGCACTTTTACGAATATTTACATTTCGTAAATTCCGTATTACCTTTAATTAAAACGGTCCGTATTAAAATACGCCTCCGAACTATAATATATTTAATAATTACTTTATAATATTATTTATTTGTTTTATTATATTATTACTTTTTTTAATAAAACTTCAACTTATTAATTTTATTTTTAACCGACTTATATTTATATTTTCGTATTTTAGCGTTTTCCTTAATCTTATTTAAATTAATACTTAAAAATATATTAAATTTATCTAATTCTAATTAAAGTTATTATTTTTATATAAAAATCTTATATCGGTTTCTTAATTATTGCTATTAAGATAATAAAGCTTTTTTCGAAAAAGTTTTAAAAGTAAATCTTTTTTTTATCGTTACACTTATTATAAGCTTTTATTTTTCCCTTTTACTATAAAACTTTTCGTCTTAAAAATCCTTCTAATGGAAAAACAAAAAAAAATAAAAAAAATAAATCGCTATTCGTATACTTTTTATCCCGCATAAGGACGAAACCCTTATTAAGTAAACTATTTGACCCGGCTGTAAGGAACTGCCCTAAAATACGTTCTTATTCGTTTACTATCGTTAACTACTTATTTTCTTTTAAATTAATTAAATAACTCCTTTTTAAATCTCGTATTTTCTTTATTAACTTAATTTATAAAATAACTATTTCGTTTAACGTATTACGGTTATTAATTAACCAAAAAATACTACCATATTAGCAGTTACAGTAATCAAATACAGGAATCTGGCGAAAAGTACATAGTTATTCTAGGAAAAACTAAAGAAATCTAAGGGCAATCTCCTTTACATACACGTTTGGCTGTATAAAAGATAATTCCTGGACAAAGGCTGTCCTAGGCAGCATCTGCAGCCTAGACGTACCAGCCGCGGGCACCTGAAAGTACCAATTGCCGACAATAATTAATTAAATAATCCGATACTTTAAAGAAAAAAAAATATTACTCTAAATATACGTTATTTATATTCGATACGTATTACGAAAATCACAGGTAAAACGGGCTAGATTCGGTATTCAGCGTTTTGGCTGGGAATTTCATGCCCAGAAAGTGGTGTTATTGGGCTATTAGTTCCCTTATTTTGCCCCTTAAGCCCGTTGTCGTTCAGGCCATTAGCGAATCGAAAGTGTTCCAATGTCGCCTGGGGGTTAGACCAGCCCGCTGGATCGTTCCTCGTTAATAGACGATGTAATGCTTGTGCAAAATATTTTAGAGAGCATCGTGAGGAAAGGCCTTCGGGTCTGACAAGCAAGCTCGCAGAGATGTGCTCCAGATATTACAGCTGAGTTAGTATCACTTAGAAATTGCACCTTCTGTTTGATTAAAGTATTTCTTACTTAAGATATTCCGTACCAAGTAATGCTTGGATGCCGAAAAGAGGCGTAGTTTCTGTGAAAAAGGCTGTAAAAGGCAGGACAAAGAACACAAGTGAATAAGGCGTATACTTTTCGCACTCTTTGATATAAATTATTTACGCATCTTTTTTAGTTAGGTCGGCTGCGAGAAGTCGCAGTTTTGCCTATCACACCCTTGACCTTAAAGTACTTGACAGAATAAAATATTTTCTCCGCGGCTGCTTTTCGCAGCCTTCCGCTTCTCAGAGGAGCCAAACGGGATTCTTCTACCACATAACCAGTCCAGTATACATTTGCGTTGAGCATGTATATTCGTCTAATGGAAAGAAAGTGCCCATGGCCTCTATAAGAGGCAGTTCGAAGGCCGTCTCGCCCGGATCGTCCACAGGAACCGGAACGCATTTTACGCAGAAGCGGGGTGTCATAGATGCCAGGTTCATCGAGTAGCTAAGTGATAGAGTCTGAATTACCTTCTTAGAATTTTTCTGCTGTCCTCTGATCTAGCAATTGGCGGAGGAAGCGAGTCTACAGTTCAGCGGTCACTGACGGTGAGCGTTTCCTTTTGTCAAGGCATGTCTGAAGGCGCCTTTGAGGCTGACCACCATTTACGCGAGCTGGGATACAGGCCGATTATGTTTGAACCAGCTGTCAGGACGGGCGATCTACGTCTCAGTCCCAAATTGGGTTTTTACCTGTTAATATTGGGCTCCATTGAGCGATTCCTGTCCACTGTCTAAGGGATGGGTGTGATAGTGCTGCCTTGGACGTGGCCGGATTCACTCCCGTGGCCAATGAATATACAGAGTCACTTGTATTCATTCTTGCAAGATTGGGGACGATTAGAATAACTTTCTATCTTCGCTGGCACCTCGATTTCGAGCTCTTATTGGACTTCCTGTTGCGCTTCAAAGCGTACAACCAGACCGCACATAGAGCCCCTTTCCCCCGACCAAACCCATGCCACCGGTGGCCTTTCAAAACCGCTTGATCATAGCCTCGCGATCTGGGCCGGTTCCGATCCATTTGATCTACCCATTGTCAGTATGTATTCATATCAGCCCGATTCGCCAAGTGTGAAGCGTACCTTAACTCCAACGAATTCCTCGATATACTAATAAAATAAGTTAGTAAGGTCCAAAAAGCTGAGTGAACATGACGTTTCTTACCATGATATAGTCACGGGCCTCTTTAGGAAGGTCGTAAAAGGTCTTAGCGTTGGTAGTCGGCTTATTCCAACCAGGCATCTCGTGATAGATAACCTCGGCGCGGTCGAGGAGGTTGAGGTCTGCGGGGTACGAGGGGATCTCCTACAGAAGATCAGGATATTCCACATTCAAAGCCAAAATCTGCACAGAGACTTACTTCACCAGTTGCGGGGTCCTTGTATGCAATAGCGATCTTGAGTGTTGGGAAAATGTCCAAGACATCAAGCTGCAGAGGGTTATGTCTTGCATAAGTGGTCGCTCTTCTAAATACAATGGCAAACAGAAGCGAGATACGTTACCTTTGTAAGATTCAGCGCTGTATAGTGGTTGATGTCCTGTTATCCATTAGATAGCCCCGAGTGGATTGTCCAATACCTAGAGGATTCATACTGTGGAGTACTTGACCACGACGAGATCTACAAGATCTAGGTCAGTAACGCGTCCACGAAGAGAGTTGATCAAGCCATAGAGAGCACGTACCAAGCCTGTTCCTGTAAGTCAAAACTATTCATCCCGTGTTCCTATACGGGAAATACTTACCAACCGCATCGGCGTTTTCGGCCAGTTGAGGTGCCCTAAGACCACGTCAGTTACGCTCATGTCAACTAATGAGGGCTATAAAGCCTCACCCATTCTCGACCCCTTTCCTGAAGCTTGGCGCCAACCCTGGCGTAATAATTAGTTACCGTCACAGAGTCAGGGGAAGAAAGCGCATACTCTCCGATATCCTCTGTCTTAAACGACCCCGAACCTACGCGGGTAGTGTAACACTTGACTACGCCGATAACCTCGTTTATCTTCTTGATATCGAGGGAAAGCCCGTTCACTACGCCACCAATGCTATGCGAGGTTAGTAACGATCGATGAACTGTTCGTCGGCCGAGAGACAGCCGCCTCCTCATGCACGGTACGTACCCGGTAGAACTACTTGTCACATATGGGTACTGGCAAGCAAAGGTTAATAAATTCTCGCCCAGGGTTGCATTTCTAACGGGGAAATGCCGCAAGTATCGCGACACTCTGACGAGCTTGGCTTACTGATCCCCAATCAAGATCCAGCATGAGAGCTAACCGAGTTAGGTAAATCCGAATGAGGATAAGAGGGAAAGAAAGGTTATGGGCCCACCATTCGCCCCTTCGCACAGGATCTTCATGTTCTTTTCCTGCGCCTGCTTGATGAAAGAAACGGCATCGACAGTATATTTGGCAAGCTTAGGTCGATACTGCTGAAACCGAGCGAGCTCCTCCTCAACGTCATACTTAAGGAGATCGCCATATTGCTTCTGGTAGCCCGATGCTAGTCGTCGCAGTTTTGACTCGAAAAGCTTGGCGTTGAAGACCTCTGCTAAGCGGATACCACTTCGCTATAGTTGAGTCAGCAAAGATGTTCATCTGTCTATTCGATTGAGGTTAGGTGCTTGCCGCGGCCTTTGTGCTGTAGGCGGGACCGATTCCTTTGCCTGTGGTTCCGACCTTCCGCTCTGAGGGATATGAGTTAAGAATCGTACATGGGCTGTTCCAAATATAAAACAGCTCACCTCCGAGCTCGACTTCTTCTAAACCGTCAACGGCAATGTGAAGATCGAGGTCAATGTGAACTCGATCGCTGATGAAGATTCGGTCGTGAACACTAGTGTATTGTTAGGAAGGGTCCCTAGAAAGCAGGAGAACGGCCAAGCCAGACGTACTTGGAGAGTCCTTTGCGCTCGAGCTCGTCTAGTTCCTTGAAGAAAGAAGGCTGTGCGATGTTATTCGTCAAGTGACTGCCTGGTGGTCATTTAGGGACACGAACAATGTGGGCCACAACAGAAGATCCAATGAGATTCAGACTGTAGGGTACATAATTAGCCTCATCAGTACAATAGAAACCATCAAATGACAATTACATACCAGTTGGGATTGACCAGACCAGAAGGAAGCAGGTGGAAGCTAGAAGCCGTAAGTTCTCGCTCCTTGACTGCAGCTGCAAAGCGTCTCCTAGATGCACATACCTGTATGACACCCCATTGGCGCTATCGAAGTCGTGGTCAGCGACGCAAGATCGATTTGTCAGACAGTAAGGTATCTTTAACTCACATAATGGAGTGACCAGCATTATGACCGCCCTAGATCTCGTCTCAGCAGGTATTCTTGTTTTTGGTCGTACGTAAGTCGGGTCGGGCCAGGCTGGGGCTCACAGCAGCTCGCGCGCAAAGTTGCGCTTCGGGGGCAAGAATATCGGTCAATTTTCCTTTCTTACCCAGTCCGTTTGGTCAGCAAATGAAGGCTCGACCACAGCAGCAACAGGGGGATAGACGTACGCCTTCATCGCCTACAAGATCGCATTCACGTTAGTGCATCGGGGTATCGGTATGGGCCGTATGGGGCGGCGGAGGAAGAGGTACATACCCCATTGGGCGCCTAGCTGTTTTGATGTTAGTTCCCATGCCCCATAATGAACCAAGGTCCAGGTACTCACGATAATCGTCGCCATGATCGATTATATCTGGAAAAGGGCGGGTTTCATTGGTTTGGAGGCTCCAATATCTGACGCATGGAAGAAATGATGGGAATTGCCAGCCTCAGAGTCCTTCCCAAGCGAAAAAAACACCCCGCGTTCCACAACCCTAAAAACGATGAGTCGTCTCCATTGAAGCCGAAAGTTGCGCCACTACAAGGTAAAAAACTCCGGCGTTACTACGGAGATGTTACCTCAGCTAGCTCAGGCCTCCCTGGTTACCTCACTAAAATCAGGCCCCAACCGATATAAGCTAATTCTCTTGGCTAATTCAATACATTCAGGTGAGTGTCAGATAAATTACAACCCTACCTTAAGTGGCATTTAGCACCATTCCAACAAGTATCTCGTGTACGGTATTAAGCGCCTGGTATTTTAGTAAATCTTCTGGTAAAAAATTCGAAAAAATTAAAATACGTATTTTGGAAACCGTTATTTATGCCGTAAAAAATTACGACGTTATAATTATAATACGTGTTAAAAATTTGTAAATATTATAAAGGCTTTAAATGGCGATGATGATAAATGTGGCGGTTGCTAAGGGTTAAAGAGGTTATAGGGGGCATGGCGTTGTAATTTGTCTGGGACCCGTGTGACATTCTCCCTACAGCCCGATCTTCTCGAATTAACTACGTACCCTCCCAGGCACGCCAGCTAGGGCTATTCTCTGTGCAAGAACACCTTCTAGTACCAGAGTAGCTTCCTGCCCATCCAGGATCAAATTCCCCGCCGCATCCTGCCAATGTCGCCGACCACGCGCATAGCACTGCGGGGAGGGCTGGGCCGTAGTTGTCGGCTGCGAATCACGGAGATTTTCAACTCCGGGCAGGTTCCTACCGCCAACGTTACCTCTCCGCCTCGCTGATGATCATTTCCGCCGCCATCTCGGCAATCCCATACACCGCCGTGACGATGTGTGCCGAGATGAGCACGGGCATGACGCTGGCGTCCACGACGCGCAGGTTCTTCGTCCCGTACACCCTGAGCCGCGCGTCCACGACGCCGCCATCTTTCTTCGGCAACATGGCCGCCGTACCGACGGGGTGGAAGATGCTCAGCACGGTGCTGCGCACGTATTCCCTCAACTCATCGTCCGTCTGCGCTGCCTCCAGGCCGGGCTCGTACTCGGCTGTCCACAGGCTGGCCATAGGTTCCGTGGCGGCGATCTTGCGCGCATACTTGACGGCCTGTACCGCCGCCTCGACGTCGTGCTCGTGCGATAGGTAGTTAGGGTTGATAACCGGGCTATCCGCCACCGAGGCGGACTTGATATGTACGCTGCCGCGGCTGAAGGGGTGCATGATAGCCGTAATAAGGGTGAAGAAGTTAGCGCCGAAGAGCCCGCTTGAGGCCGCGGGGTAGCCTTTAACGCCGGTGTAGCCGTCGGAGAAGATGATCTCTAGCTGCGGTACGTGCGGGTCCGACATCCACTTGAGCTTAAGGGCATTAGTGGCCGACGCGTCCCCGGCGGCGGCGGCCTCGGCCAGGGCGAGGAGATCGGCGGCGGCGGCGTCGCCCAGGGCCTGCGCCCAGTTGGTGAAGGCGTACGCGGAGCCGGTGTAGTCGTACATGCCCGGGTTACCCGCGAGGTAGCGGGCGAGTTGCTCTGCGGCGAAGGCCGGGTCGTACCGTAGCTTGTCGAACGAGGTGAAGCCGTCCTTGAGCTGGTACGAGGTCATCAGGCGGATGTGGTCCTGCAGGTTCTCGCCTACGCCGGGGAGGTCGACGAGCTGCTTAATACCGGCGGCGGAGAGCACGGACGCCCGGCCGATGCCCGAGAGCTCGAGCAGGCCTGGCGTTTGTAGGGAACCGGCGGAGAGGATGACCTCGCGGCGGGCGGCGACGGTGGTGCCGTTCGCGAGGGTCACCCCGGTGGCGTGCTGCGCGCCGCGCTTGCCCTTCTTGAGGTTTACCTTGGCCACCCGCGTGTTCGTCCAGATGGCGAGGTTGGCGCCCGACAGCGGCAGATAGGCGTTGGCGCTGTACGAGCGGACCCAGCGATCCGGGTCGATGCTGCTGGGCTGATACATGACGCCGTTGACGGAGCCGTTGAGCGACTCGAGATTGCGTTCGATGCCCAGGCCCTGCATGGTCGGAATCCAGGCCTCCTGGTGCGCGGGGATGTTGCGATTGATGACGGCCTTGACGGGGCCTGAGGTGCCCACGCCGTCCTGGCCGTAGTGCTCAGTGTTGACACCGGTGAAATTCTCGGCCTTAAGCATGGCGCGCTGGAAGGCGTCCCAGTTCCAGCCCTCGTTGCCAAGGCCCTCCCAGTCGTCGTACTCGACCGCGGCGGCGCGGTCGTAGGTCATCAGGTTGATGGCGGACGAGCCGCCGAGGACCTTACCCCGGTTCTGGCTGAGTACGCGGCCGTTGGCGCCCTTCTGGGGCGTTGTTGCGAGGCCCCAATCCAGGACCCCCCCGAGGGCCAGGCCCTTCATGCCGGGGATGAAGACCGTCTGTTGGTCGAAGGCCTCGGGGCCGGCCTCGATGACGAGGATGCTAGCCGAAGGGAGGCTCGCGCTGAGACGGCTTGCCACCGCCAGTCCGGCCGTGCCACCACCCACAATAACCTGCAGTAGGTTGTTAGTCAATCGTTGCCATTGTCGGCCATGACGGTCCAGTGTCTAACAAAGGGGGGATATTCACGTAGTCATAAGTAGCGTGTAAAGTGAGCGCAATGACGGCGGAAGGCAGGCCGAAGGCCACTAGGGACCGGAAGAGCATCATAATACGTGCGCGTAGTCTAATCTCTTTTTCCAGAGAACGGATCTATCTGCATACTACAGACAACCCTGGGGCGTCAGTAGTCTCAACGGCGACCGCGTACGGGAGCCCGGGTGCTTTGCTTACCATACAAGAACGTACGTAAATGTGCCCCGGCCTTGCAAAGAACGATTTCCCCGTGAAAGAGGCTGTCGTCCCAGTTTACGAATGTGGCAGATCGGTGGGCAAAATAGGAAAGGCAAGTAATGCAAGGATGGAGGGTGGAAGTAGATGAGCGACGCAATAAACTGGCGGCGGCGCTGCGGCTACCGTCCTGTAATGCTGCATGGCAGGGTCATCTCCGGTGTATAATGCTTACTTGGATCCAGCCGCCGGGGTATGGATTCCGCGAAGGCAGAGATTAAGTAAGAAGAAAGCGAGACGCGGGACTATTTAACCCGAAAAGGAGTTGCCGGGGCCCAGGGTCCAGGGTTCAAGGTTCACAAAAATCAACTTTGCAGCTCTGCGCCCCTCGACCGTGTCGATAACTCGAGAATCACCATACATCAAGCGAGGTTACGATGCTGCCGCGAACTTTCGGTCCCGCCGATTGACTATCGACCTCTTCTTTCTGGTTGGACGATGTGCGCGCTCCTCTGCACGCCTCGAAGCAGGCACGCGGTACGATGCCCTGCAATTGTATCGTGTGTTCGCGTTGCCAGGGCTGTTTAATACCTATTGTCGTAAACAAGCAAGGAAGCAAAGTTAAGGGAGGGTAACCGAACCCCCCGTGGTAAATACCAACCTACAGAACCCTCCCATCACAAGTTACGTTATAGTCTGTTTCCAGCGGAATTCCTGCCCATAGTATAAGTATCCATCTACAAAGGCCCAGCGTGAGGAAGGGTCCTTGGCAGCCCTCCAGATCCAAGTTTGCCTCCAGTCCAGGTACTATCCTACTACAGCACCCCGGAGATTTGCAGTTGCAGCAGCAGGTGGACTACGCCCAGCTTCGTGGAGATTATTAATCTGCTCGCGCCGCCCTTCTCTCGCCCGTCGCCTTCGTAACGTCAAGCGTCCGGGCTGGATCGCCCCGCTGCCGTTTCTGCCAGGGTATGAGCGCCATAATTGATCCGCAACCCCAGGACAAGGAGAGCATGGTGTCTCACGCTGCCCCGGCTCCTCGATGGACTCAAAAGTCCTCCATCCCCACTCCGTCGACATATATCAGACTTGAAGAATGCGACAGGCCACATTGCGTCGCTCGGCATCATTCACCTCATCACCATGGGGACGTTGATGCCGCCCGATCCGCTGCCGCCGGACGTGAACATCGGCCCAACTCTCGTAGCGCTGTCAAGCGTCCTCGTCTTCCTGGTGCTCTTCACGGGCTCGCTTCGCCTGTATGTCCGCTTCGTCCAGCACAACGCCGGATGGGACGACTACCTTATGGCGGTGCTGCTGCCCATCGCCGTCATGCGTTTTATCGTCCAAGGCGTGCAGCTGCGCTACGGCAACGGGCGGCATAGGTGGTACCTCCCCCAAGACGACTACGTAACGAATAACATGCTCGGGTGGTATGCTCAGCACATGCTCTTTCTCGGCATGTGCATCCTCAAGTGCTCCATCATGTTGCTGCTACTGCGCATTAAGAACACGCGGAAGCTGCGGTGGCTCCTGGGGGGCGCAATGGTCGTGCTGGCCATCACGAGTCTGGGCTGCAATATCATCCTTTTGTCCGAGTGCAAGCCCATCTCGGCGTACTGGACGGGCGAGGGTGTGTGCTGGGATGTCAGGATACGGATCTACTGGATCTACGTTACCATATGTAAGTTAGGCATCCCTTGACATGACATGCCACGCATGCGAGGGCGCGCTGACGAATGAGTTGCACAAATAGCGTACTCCCTCTTAACAGACCTGATGTGCTCATTGCTGCCTCTGGTCGTGATCTGGCGCGTCCGCATCCCCCTGAAGTCGAAGATTCTCGTTTGCGGGCTGATGAGCCTGGGACTTGTGTAACTCTCCCTCTACAGCACCCTGTTGTCCGCTACCACGTCGCTGACAGCAGTAGCGCTACCGGCTTCGGCGTAGGGCGAGCCTTGTCACTTGGCATCCAGACGGCAGATCTGAGTTGTGAGTCGACTCGAACCGAGATAACCCCTACTCACGTTGACGAACATGGCATTAACCACCCCGTAGACGTCTTCGCCAAGGTCGCAATCTGGTCCAACCTTGAGCTCTTCCTCGGCATCATCGCAGCGAACCTCGCGCTAACCCGGCAGATTTACGTCTACTTCTTCTCCCGCCAGGACCTGCAGACCAACAAGTCGACCGCTTACTACGCAGGCAGTGGTCGTGTCGGGTCCTCGTACCCATCCAACGCCAAATCTGGCTTCTTCGCGAGTAGGCTGCGTGGGGACCACACCGAGAACGGCACCACCATTGTCGCCTCGGGCAGGCGGCGGAATAGCACGCAAAGCGGAGACAGCGGCATACCGCTGGGGCCTGTGATCCAGAAGAGGACGGAGTTCTGGATCTCGGAGGATGGCCTGCAGAGGGATAGCAGGGGGGGCGGAAGTAGGGAGACTATATCGCCTGCCGTGTCGCCAGCTTAGATGCGGAGGGTGTCAGACTTGGTGCGGAACGCACCGTGTGGGCGTATTGATAGCGTGCGTCGGTTGTGGGTAATATGGATGAATCAGTATTCAGGATAATGGAGTCGGACTGATGGGTGAGGTTACCATCACAAGACGAGTCCGGCAAGGATGGGTTCAGGTCATTAGGACCTGAAGGTCTTTCTGCGCCGAAGTCACGCTAGCCCGCAATATACACGCCGGCTCCAAGAGACCACACATCGGACCTGGAGCTTTCTCTGTGAAGTGGAGTTGCCGGACTCCGCACACCGCGCCTCTCCGCCAGCATTGGTTAACTTAGAATCGTAATCCGGATACAGAACATCGATGGCCGCGGTATCGTAAGACTCGTCAGGACTGATTGACGGCCGAGAACGAAGCTTGCAGTATACCGACCTCAGGCACCATTTTCTCCATACTCCGCGGGAACTTGACCGCCCGGGTGCGACCTCCGCAGTTCCCCTAGCTTAAGGGCGGCGACACGGGCGTGGAGACAAAAGATGTGTGAGGACGTCTTTGACGTCCAGCCGCTCGGGGCCATCCCCATGACACCTTTCCCTTTAAACACATTCGAAACGATTTCGAGTCTATCATGGCTGACCCGCAAGTAGCCGCTAGAGGCATCCCAAGTCCGCCACCTGCAGTACTGCCGCGGCAAGCAACCGTAGATTGAGCGTCCCAGGCGCCCTCAAGGCCTACCAAATCGTGCCGAAGAATGGAAAAAGCAGGTATGACTTCCGGGAGCTGCCAGCAAGGCTTTAATTACGTGATAAGATAGATGCCTGAAGGGAGGTGTCGAGTTGGCGTTTGTCGGGGATCCCCGTGGGTCTATTGAGCGGCTCGGACCCTGCCGTAATCGGCGGGGCCAATACGCGCCTCAATCAAGCTGATGGGCGATGTCTTGTCGTCCATCACCGACAACCACAGAGGTCCAAGCACCACGTAGCCTACGCGATGCTACGGGCCGCTTGCAACGTCTCAACCGCCAGAGCAGTACGCGACGACTGCAGGCTTCGAAGATCAACAAGTCGCCATGATTGCACACGGCAGCCGAAACGGCCCGAATTGTGCGTTCCCATACTCAACATCGCGTCAATGTCGGGTTCCATAGTGTATCGCCCACGGCAACAATGCGCCCACAATGCTTGGAAGGCTGGCGTCATACCACTTACCAAGTCATTGGCAGCCGAGTGGACAAGGGACTATATTCGAGTGAATACGATCTCTCCTGGCTATTGTGTCCACCGATCTGAACAAAAGGCCGGCCATTGAGGCCAACCAAGGCTGCCGGTAAGTCAAGATGACTTCAGTAAGTTCGGGCTTGCCGGCACTCAAGTCAAGTTGAAGATTTTGCAAAGTCAAGTCAACAAAGCTTGAATACCGCATAATTTGATCACTTGGCTCGCGTCATTATATAATTTTCTCCGCGTTTTCTGTTTTGCTGTCAATGCAAAATGAAGCCGAAAAAATGGCTGTTTGATGCCGTGATCTCTGGTGTTTTGCTGCAAGATACACGGATCGGTTCCCGGCACGGGCAGGCAATGCGATGGTAAGTGCACACATCTGCAGAGGGAACGGCAGATTTCGCGTTTTCAGCCCACGATCTCATTGTATAAGGACCGTTGTGATATCCAGACGTAAGGCTTATTTACATCTCTCCCATCAATGCCTGTCGATTTGTATCCAAGTTGGTGTGTCGTGCTGCTGAGAAGGTTGTAGCATATCCAGGGGAACTAGTGACAAGTATAACGACGCCACCTCGGCATATCTGCCAATGAGAACCTTGAGTGGGCTCTCTATGAAATCACAGAGCCAATGGGTGAGGCCTTCCGTATCAAGCTACGCGCAAGAGTGGCATGCCACCTACCTAGATGATGTTGGTTTCCGATCGCCAAATGTTTCGCCACTTAGGGGATTCGTGCATCTGTCGGAGCAAGGTGTTGCTTATGCCGCCGTGAGCCACTAACTCGGTCATGTCAACGTGCGTGCATATTGCTTTGCAGTGCGGAGAATAGCGCCCCTGGAGCCGGAACGCCGGTCTCTTCACCTGGGGACGTTGACGTGATGGTGGTACAAAGCCTAGTAGGTTATAAGACACTCGATCACGTCTTGCTAGCACTGCTTGTCATTGAGGCTGATGAGCAATTCGATAGCAAGCGTTTGACAAGAAAACGAGCTTGTTGAAATGCGTACACCAAGTGATGAGATCCCTTACCGTTCCTCCGCGCAAAGCCCGGGCACCGGATCCTGTTCAAGACGACGAGCGATTTAACCTGTCCAGAACCTATGACTTACTACATCATTTATTGGAATTATGTGATGGCTTCATACCTCAGGCAGCCTCTGCACGCCCCGGCCTGATCAAGTCATCCTGCTGGCGTCGCTTTGCAGACATATATGAAGAGATCTTCGTTCTCACCAAACGCTGTGCCGAGCAATCTGTACTACCTGCAGCGTTGACTGCAACAAAGCCGGTCATCCTGCCGCCGGTGCGCATCGGTTCTTTTGTTTGCTAGGGTGACTGCAGGCCCTATTAACCCTGTGGTTACCGTTATGCCAATCAACACTACTGCAGAGGCAAACGGTAACATCATACGCAACCGCGCCCACCGTAAGCACCAGCAAATCGGCTCTTATCACGGCCATGTTGATGCAGGGTCGGCTTAATATGAATTTGCCAAGATCGGTGTCTATATGATAAAAACAGCCCGAATCGGCTGGTTTGCTACCCCACAGTCCGATTCGGCATATTATATGCCAAGAATCGGAAAAGTTCACCAATCGTCTCATTCGTCCCTTTTGAGGCTGCGCTATCCTCGAGGGGTCGCATTTCCATTTCGGATTTGGTCGATCTCAATAGGTTCCATTCCTCATAGAACCACTTGTGCTTCCCTCTGCGGTTGGGGTACTCATCCTAATATCCCACTGAAAAGACACTTTAGCTTTCAGCCAAGCTCTTCTCATCATGGCCAAGCCAGAACGTGTCCTTCGCCTTACCGGCTCTTATTATCGGGCCGAAGGCCTCTCTGAGGAAGAGTTCTACGAGTTCATGTCTAGACGCCACGGAGTCGAGTGCGCCAAGATCCACGAGAAGTATGGGATTTTGAAATACCAGATGGTTTGTGACCCTGTTCTTGCATTCGGCTATCGATCAGACGTCTGAAGAATGTCTCTAACTATAATATTAGGCGTTCAATACGTCTAGCACCCGAGCGTTAGCGGAGAGCATGAAGCTTCCATACGCTATAGATAATCATGATCTTATGATCGAATACTACTTTAAAGACGTCTCATCGCTGCACGCTGTATCCGCGGATAAGGATTTCAAAGATTTGCACGTAGAAGCCTCGCCGTACGTCCAGCTGGACACTACCACCGTCCAGCTCTCATGGATCGAAGTATACCTTGAAGATGGAAAATTGGTCAACATTGATGCCCGGGGCGAAAGTCTGCAGCGTTCCTTCTCGGAACAGTCCAACATCCAGCTTTCTGACAAGCCCGTTGCCAAGTACTATTAGCCGGGATGCAGGGTTGGCTATAAGTTTCGGTATTTTCTGAAAATGGATTAGGAAACAGGAAGTGTGGTGGAGGGGGACAGGGCTCATCGAAGTCAAGTTGCATGCAGAACATCTTGGTCAGCGCTTGGGATGAAGAACGTCCAGCGTACCTTGATGATTTAGAAGACTACATACAAAAATTGTCGAGCCAGCTTAACCCAGCGTGCTCGGGCCTCCGCTCGCTTGTAATATCAAAGTTACTCATCTACTGTTCCCACTTTACTTTTATGGGCAAAAGTGTTGCAATTTTTCAGCTTGGGGTTCTGTCCTAGGTTACTCACTTCCAATAGGGGTGGGAAGCTGTCAGCTAGCCAGGTGTGCTATAGCACACAAAATAAGAAAAAGCCACTATACCCTGCTTTTCCCAGAGCTACGAGCCCTTGGAAAGAAGGGCCTTAAGGCGATGAAAAAATATGGACCTACAGAAGCAACTATCTCTGCAAGTTTTTTTGACGTCCGCTATAACGACGACCCGGAACTACTTGGACAACCTGCGCCTACCGGATACTCGATGCCCAATCACTCCATCTATTTCTTGGATGAAAACGTGAAACTCGTTCCTGCGGGTACACCGGGCCATATAGCAATTGCTGGTCCCATAAGCTCTGGCTATGTGAACAACAGCGAGCTTCAAAAGGCTTGATTCGTACCCGGTCCGATTCCGCCATCCGAATCGAAGGAGAGGGAACGGAACGCGATATACCTGAGTGGGGACCGTAGCTATCTTCGACCGTCTGATGGCGCGCTCATCTTCCAGGGCCGAATGGCGGGAGACACCCAGATAAAACTTAGGGGGTTCCGGATCGAGCTACAAGATATCGAATCGAACATTGTCGCTGCTGCAAATGGGACAGTTGCCGGAGCCGTATATTCCGGCCCTGGGGACACCCCTGGGTTCCTTGTTGCCTACGTCACCTTTGTCTCTGGGCACGGGCTGTCTCGAGGGGAACAAGTTGACTCCCTCAAAGACCTTAGTCGGAGCCTTCCTTTGCCTCAATACATGCTTCCAGCTGTAATTGTGCCTCTGGAGGCCATACCGCTCACCATCTCTGGCAAGCCCGACCGGCGCCGTATTAGGGAGCTTCCCTTGCCCGAGTTGCATCATCACGCGGTACTGTCACTGACAAGGGAGCTAAACCCTATCGAGACCCTGTTGAATGGCATGTGGCAGGCTGTCTTTTCTGATAACGGAGTGCCCTTACCCGGCCCAATTGGTGCAGGATCAGACTTCTTCCAAGTGGGCGGCAACTCGCTACCCCCCATAAGCCTCCAAGCGAAGATTCGAGAGGTCTCCGGCACAAAATTGCCACTTATCCAGCTTTTTGAGGCTAGCTCGCTGGCACCGATGGCGGCTAAGGTCTACGACACCGCTCCGGCAAACATGGCGGGGAATGGTCAGCATGGTATTAATTATGAGAGTGAGACCAGCGTTGACAATCTGGAAGTCGGCGACCCACGCTTCTGAAACAGCGGGCTCTGCAGGAACTTTCTCTACCTTCTCTCCTGGGAGAGTCGTTATCCTTACTGGCGCCACCGGCTTCCTTGGTCGTCATATTCTCTCTTGCTTGCTTACCAATCCTTATGTCGAACGGATCCATTGTGTAGCCGTTCGGAATCCCTGTTCTCTCGAATCTCTCCGCAATCACGGCCGTATTAGGGTCCATTCCTGTAAACTAGACGCGCGTCGCCTAGGTCTCAGCCAAGCTGAATCTAGACAAGTTCTCCGAGACGCGGATAGCATTATCCATAATGGTGCTGATGTATCCTTCTTGAAAGACGTACACCTCTTTGCGTGCCAGTAACGTCGCTTCAACCAAACAGTTGGTTCGCATGTTTCTCGCTTACCGGGGTCCCCGTGACCATCCTTCACAATCATCTACTTCGTTCCATTATATATCCACGGTGGGGGTCGCTCAACTCAATCATAACTTGCCTGGGCTCGCCCCTGCTTCGTGTCGTGGTTTCAGCCGCCTCCGAACGTAGCGGAGGGATACGTCGCAACGAAATGGGCCAGCGAGCGTTTTCTCGAGCGGCTTATTGCCCAACTTGAGAACCAAGATCCATCCGTCAAAAGAGAGAGTCTGCTACGGGTTTGTTGTCCATCGCCCCTCCTCCGTCACAGGACCAGATCCCCCTCGCAAAATGGACATTGTTCAAAACTTTCTTCACTGTTGACAGCTCAACGCTTTCCAGAGGATCTAGGAGATGTGTGGAAAGGTCGGATCGATCTAGTTGATGTTCGCAGGGTCGCGGAAGACATAACTAGACAGGTCTTCGACATTCATGATACTAGAGAGTCGAGCCTAAGGTATATCGATCATTCTAGCGAGTATCAGATTCCGGTTGAAGACTCAAGACTTGGATAGGGATGAAGAATAATAGTAGTTCAGTGGAGCTACTGTCCAGTAAAGAATGGGTTAAAAGATGTCGCAGAAAAGGGCCCCCCCAGGAGCTATAGGGATCACTCGGAACAACGTTGATCCTCTCCGAAGCCCTATATCAGTAGATCACATACGCCATATGAGCTTACCGCTCTTAGCTTCTTAATTATCAATATCAATCCTTTCAAAAGCTGTACGGCTGCTCCCTAGTAAGTGTAACAGTTATGAGCCCGGCAGCGCTGTTGCCTAAGATAACTTCGATCACTTAGCTAAGGAATACATAGTCCGTCCGTTTTTTTCGATTAATTTTTTATTCGATTTCTATTTCGTTTTTCGTTAACCCGTTAATCCCATTTTAATCGAGTTAATTAAATTAATATATCGATCGACCTATTTTAGTTCTCCGTGATCTTTATTACCGGAAAGAAGTTTAGGAACCGCGATACGTAACCTGATTGGTATACGTAATTCCGTTATTACGTTCGTTTTCGAAATATATAGTAATATATCTTGCCTCACTAAAATCAGGCCCTATTTTGGCGGTTGTGGCTGCGTCTGCGGCGCAGCTGCGGCTAAATAGCTTTAAGTCCCCCGTTAACCCAATTGGAAAAAGGCCTACAAAAACAACAAAACCGCTAAAATAAGGCCTAATAAAAAGTTATGAATTTTTAAGTTCGTTTTCGGCAATCCCATACAAAATTTTTAAAACCTTTCTTTAAAACTTGCAAATAAAACAATAATAATAATTTATTATAAAATAACAAAAAATACGATTATATATAACTTTAAAGGGGTTTTTTAACCATAGATATAACTTTTAAATCAGGGTTAGTTTAATAGAGATATTAAGAAAATAATTTAAAATTCTCGTTTTCGGCAAACCTTTTATCCGGAACGCCCTTATAGCTACGATAACGCAATTATTATATATACCATTTTTCCATAGGTTTTTCAAGGGCAATTTAATATAGGAGAAACCCGTCCAGTTATTTTTTTAGCCGTACGGGTTATAGTAGTTATATCGTAGCTATAAGGGCTTTACGGATTTAGCTAACCTTAATCTTTTTATAACTACGACGCAATAATTACAACCCGTATAGCTACAAAAATTGCTGGGCGGGCTTTTCCTATATTAAATATATTAAAAAAGCCCGGTATACCATAATGCGACCGGTAATTATGTTGTCGTAGCCCATAAGAACGTTGCGGTCGCCTATTTCCGAAAGATAAACTTAGCCGTATCGGCCTTAATTTTAATCTAAAAAAAAATTAAAAAAAATCCTATACGTATATTAGCTTATATTCGACGCGTATATAAAGTTTTATACTTATCGGCCTTAAATTAGCTGCGTAATAATTTTTTTTATTTAAATCTTTTAAATTTTTTTAAAAAAAAATGGAAAAAAAGTTAGGAATTTAGTAAGGGCGCCGAAAACAAGCCCACTTTTCTGCAATTATTACTTAGGCCTCGCTAGCTCGATAAGGAAATATACGATTTAATTAGTTAATTTTAGCGCCTTGGCGTAGTATATAAAAATACATCAAAAATAGAAACGAGCCAGCAGAGGCCTGAGCTAGCTGAGGTAAAATATATCGACCCTAATGCCGCAAACGTTCCGTATTTAGATTCCGTAGCGCCCGTAGCGTCCGCCGCGACGTTTGTAACGTCCGAAACGTCGGCAAGTTCGGGCGAAGCGTTTTAGGATAAATCTAAGTAATAAGGCTTAAAGAAGTAAGTTATATTATTGTCCCGATATACCTCGTTATAGAATTAGATTAATATAAAAGGAGATAACGAAATTTTTCCGTCGTATTTACGGGAATTAAATTTTTTTATTTTAACGATAATTTTTCGATTTAAAGGATTATTCGGCTGCTAAAAAAAATGATTATTTTTACCGATAAAAGTACGGCAAATACGGTACGGCTTTAATATATTACCGTTTTGAATTTGGTTAAAGTAGGAATACCTCCGGAAAAGTAATACCTTAATTAATACGACGCGTACGTTCGCGTTCGAGTTTATAATATCTCCGAGATTTAAGGGCGCTTAATGGTATAATAATTTTTGTTTGTTATTATTTAACGATTGGGTTTAACGTAAGTTTAACGCAAATTAAAAAAGTTTACGCGTATTAAAGTATTTAGAATATTTATTATACCGTTAAAAAGTTACGGGAAGTAGTATTTAACGCTTTTATATTAATAGGAGTAATTTAAAAGAGGAAAGAACGTTATATTCGTAATTTTAACAAAAGAATTAAAAGGATATTATTATCTTTATTTAGCTACTTTAATACGGAAGTACCGCTAGATCCCGAATAAGTGCTATAAGTTTTTAATAGCTTTTAGTAAGGCCTTTTCGCCGGGTATAATGCGTTTAACGATCGGAAATAACCAATTTAAGCGTATAAAGAAACGTGTTTAGCTGGACGAGTAGAAAGTAGTTTGTAAGTAAATAGAGGAGTTTTTAAACGTTTTTTTAAATTTACGTACGGTAATATTACAGACGTGGTGTTTTGGTGTCCTCTAGGGATTTGCACTAATCGGATATCTGGGATTCCGCTTTGTTTTGGTATCTTGAATATTAGCGCCGGTGTCCTGTATCGGATGTAAGCTAATCCGTCGTTAATATATGCGCTAAGGTTCGTATTTTGCCTTAGGGGCTATGTTAATGTGTTTTAATTTCTTTTTAAGAGGTTTAGTTTTATTTTGGCTTATGCGTTAAAGCTTGTATTACGTTAGAGTTACCCCGTTTTCGTAATTTGTTCAGTAATTTTCTGGTAATGCTTTTGTTTCGTTGGTATAGCGAGTTAATTTGCGGGTTAGTTGGAATGCGATCGTTATCGGTATTATCGGGATTTTCATGCCATTTTTTTTATTTTTTCTTATATTGATTTTCTTTTTTTTTTACTTAAATTTTTTTTATCCGATTTTTTTTATTATGCCTTATTATCGCCGTTTTTATCGTATATATCGACTTTATCGCCGTTATCGTACTTATTATTTTCGTTATTATCTTAATTGCAAATACGGTTTTATTCGTTATTTTGGTTACGTACGTCGGTATTAACGTTTTGTAATTAATTTTCTTTTTTTAAATGCGTAATGTATTACGGGTTATACTGTTTTAAATTCTAATTATATTTAAGTAACTTTATTTATTCGTTATTTATTTTTTCGAAAACGTTAACGTCGGGGTTAAATTTATTTTTAGGGAAGTAAGCTTTTATTTTTTATTTTTTTTCGTTATTTACGGGATGTTACCGATTTTAAGGCGCGTCGGTAATTATAACGTTAATATTTTTTTTCCGATTAGTTTAAATCGGATTATTTTAATTAGCTTTATTATAATTTACCTTTTTTCGTTTATTAATTACCTTTTTAAAATAGTTAAAGGATATTTAAATAATTATCGTTATTATTTTGGTACGTTTCGGGTTTTTTATCGATTTATCCAGGTTATACGAAAAATTACTTTTATTAGTTATTATGTAATTAGGTTTATAAAATAATTAAATCGTATTCGGTACGTTTTTATTATTTTTACAAACGATTTAGATTTTGTTTTTTTGGTTACGGGTAATAAGGTATATTAAGTAAAGGATCGTTCCGACGTTATTGTTATTATTAGTGGTATACGGTTTGATTTCGATATTGTAACGTTTCGGAATTATTTTATTCGGGTTTTAACTATTCGGGATTATATTTTAACGGGAAATCAGTTTTTTTTTGGTGGTTTTGGCGATTTGTTATAGATTAATTTTGCTGTTAGTTTTTTTTTTGGGCTTGCGGAATCAATTGGTATTACTGCTTTTCGTTTTTTTTTTTAGCAATAATAACGTTTTGGAATCTGTTAATATTCGGTCTTCGGTTTTTTAACCGTTTAAACGGTTTATTAAAAAACGTATTTTTATAAATCGGTTTTATAATAGGCGTTTTGTTTATAGTGTTAACGCGTTAAATAATCGGTTTTTTAATATTTATATTCGGATAAATCGGCGTTTGCAGTTTTAAGATAGGGTTTTTAATGGTTTTATACAGATTATAAGGGATATTTCTAAAAGGTTTAATATTTATTTTATTATATTAATTTATGTTTTTTCTTTTTTTTTAAAAAAAGTTTTTCGGTTTTTTAATTTTAGTAAGATAAAGGTTAATAACGAGGATAAAGGTAAGGTAATAACGTATAAACGTTCGGCCTTTTATTTTCGGGTTCTTTTTCGGCCTAATATTTTTTTTAATTAAAAATTTAGTAAGTCGGAAACTTTTATTATTATTTTGGATCGGGTTACGAAATATAAATTACCTACTGTGGAATTTAGGAATATTCGGAATATATTTTATTAACGGAAATCTAATATTTAATTAAAAACTGTTATTATTTTTTATGTTTTTTAAAAAATAATTAAATGCTTTTATTTTATTATCAGAAATTTAGATTCCTTTTATTTTTATTAATAAAGGTTTGTATATTTTTATAAAAACGTAATTTCCTTTTAATTATTTTTAATTTACCCTTATATATATCCGTAAATTTTCGTTTGCTAAATATATATAAGGTAATTCCTATTGGGTAAAATATATTTTCCGTACGTATTTGTTTATAACGGAAAAACTTTGTTAATATTTAAGTATTTGTTTGTAATATTTAAGTATTTGTTTATCGTATAAGGGAATATTATTTATTATTATATATTAGTTATATAGTAAAGATATAAAAGTAGTATTTTACTTTCTTATTATATAAATATAGGGTTTTAATAAACGTGTTTATATAATTTTGTATATACGTATTTTTCTATATAAGCAAAATGATTTTAATTTAGTTAGTTTATGTTAATATATTTTCTTGTAAATTATAGGAAAAGGTACGCCGTAATTTTTTTTTCTTTTTCCCTTTCCCGTAAGGGGGGGGGGGGGATTTCCCGAAAAGGGGGGGGGGGCCGGGTTTTAAGGGGGGGTAA